>CABFOW010000028.1:333286-407779 GCA_902141385.1 Timema californicum
GTATATCCTAAATGGTTTTCCACTATCCCTCCATTCAAATATGGGTGTATTTCCTCTCAATCAAGCCTTCCTAATCCCTAAACCATTATTGTAATTAGTACATAGACGTGCAACCCGAACGGATAGTAAGAAGCAATGCTAAAATAAATAGCGTAGTTATTACATTGGCGTATAACCTGAACAGATATTAAGAAGCAAAATTCTATTTATATATATGACACAAGAAACTATAAATTATCATTCTGAAATAAGTAATCTCATCAATCTCTAAGCACAAGAAAATTTATAGGAAAAATAGTCCAAGTAAATTGAGAAAAACAAAAGAGAGAGAAAATAAAAATGAAAACGACTGTTTTTATTTAAGTAGTTAATAGCTCTACGTAACTACTGAACTCAATCAACACACGCACACACAAACAGTGGTAGGGAATCGAACTAAACCGTCCCGAGTGTGCGTCCACGTGCATTAACCTACCCCTCAGCAATCAAATGACACCCACATGGGCCTTACCCTTCTATTAATGCAGTTAAGGGCCTCGCTGGCAAGTGGCCTGAAGGGGGTGGGCTGACAGATAATTGTATTACATTAGGCAAACAACGCGGATTAATAAAAATACTGCAGTAAGATGGTCTAAAGGGGAGCGGGAGTCGACAATCGGTCGTGTCTGGTAATTACCAGTTAGTCACGAGGAGTACGTTGATGATTTGATGTCACCACTGGTCATATTTTTTTATTTACCATGGTGTATCTGTTCTTCACACGGGGAATCTATAAACTAGGCTTGTTATACTATATCTTAAATTATGTCTAAATATTAATCATTTATTGATTTGAATTGTGCTAGTAAGGTTACTAATATACATTGTCAAAATATAAATATAATCTAAACATGTTTAAAAAAAACGGACACTTCTTTTAAAGAATAATTTATAACATCTCTATTTAGAACATTTTGAACTCTTGCCTGTTGGTGCTAATAAAAAAGAAAAAAAGAGTGTGACAGTATGAATACTAATTAGTTGTTAAAGGGTTGTATATAAATACAATAAAAAGTGTTCCAGCATTTCTCTAACGCATTTATCCCGTTTAACCATTTTATCAAATTTTCCCCTTTCTGCTCTTTTTTTACACCTTTTAAACATTTTCACTCTAGGGTAGTTTAATAACCCCTTTTTACTTTACTGACGTATTTACCCTTTTCACCCTCTTTACCATTTAAACATCTTTTAAACTTTTTACCCCATTAACCTTTTCCCATTTTTTTCCCTTTTTACCACTTTTGGCCATTTTAAAGCTTTTTAATATTTCTATATATATACCTCTTTTACCCTTTACCCCTTTTAGCTCTTAGACCCTGTTTATGATTTACCTTTGGCCCCTTTTACCCTTTTTACCCTTGATGTAATTTCTGATCAACTGTGCCCAATTGGTCGTTTTGGTGATTTTTTGACATTTTTGCAGTTTTTGCCCCTTTGGTTCTATTGCCCCTCTATCTATTTTACTCTCTCTACTCTTTCCAGCCCATTTATACTTTTTAATGTTATCCACTTTTGAGGTTTTTAAATATTTTTACATTTTTACTTATTTTATTCCTTTTAAGTTTTATACCTTTTTATGATTTACTTTTTAACATTTCAACCATTTCCGTTCAATAAATATTGTACCTTTTCTCCCTTTTAATTTTTTTTGACATTTCAGTCATTTTAGGGAATTTAAAAAAAATCTTTTATTGACCTTTTTTATTAGATTTACATTTTACCAATTTACCAATTTTTGGCCTATTTACCCTTTTTACTCCATCTTACACTAACTACCCGGCTTAGAAGCAGAGAAGTATTTTAAGATAAAAAGTGTAAAACGTTTAAAAAGTTTTTAAAAAATGTAATAAAGGGTAAAATGTAAAAATCATATCAATGGTGTGGAGTAAAAATGGGTGTTGGGTATACATGGTTAAAATGGGTAAAAGGATTTACAGGAGAAAATTTTATCAATACATAAAATATATATATCATAATAAAACACAACATTTAACAAATGAATGTATCATGGCAACATTAGAAGAGTTTGTTATTCATACCAAACTCTTATGGTTTACTTTCTCTCCATGGCCACCAAACTAGATTAAAAATTGTTTGAAATATAGTAGGTAATAAAGTTTCCTCATGAAATTAATATTTATTTAATTTTTTAGTTTTTAATTAATTAAAATAATCTAATCGAAATTTTAAAATTCTGGCTTCAAGGTGCACATGTTCATGCTTAGGATATATTAATGTTTAAATTTCAGACCTCTGCTTGCTGTGGATCACTCAACGGCCATGATGAACACACAAATTCTTCCTTAAATTATATTAATACATTTTTTATTAATTGTGAAAAGGCCTACCAAT
Source organism: Timema californicum (assembly GCA_902141385.1). NCBI lineage: Eukaryota > Metazoa > Arthropoda > Insecta > Phasmatodea > Timematidae > Timema > Timema californicum. The sequence goes on from CABFOW010000028.1 coordinate 335,678, forward strand.
TTTGCAAGGTAAGGTATTTTCACATACCTTCCAGGGTTCTTTTACATGACACAATAGACATGGTACCGACGCGTCGTGACGGCTTTACTTCCACTCCGAAAGAAGTTGTGCTAAGGAGTTTTATCGCTTATGATAGAGCCATTGACTCGAGCTGTATTTGAACCCAGGAACATCTGGTTCTGTGGCGAGCATTATACCCTAAGACCACTGAGGTTGACCTGTGCTATTAAGGTTGACATAGTTCCCGTTTCAAAAAGGAGGAAATGGTGACATAGATACACCAGTGTCATGACGCCTCGACGAATACAAAATGTTAAAAATTATGTGTTAATGTTAACAATGCCATACATTATTTTACGAATAATTAAAATAATATCTACATATATATTATTATTATTTTTGCAAAGTTATAATTCTTTCTCCCGCACATAAGAATACATTAAATCTAAGTTATACCTTAATCGTTACTACCTTATTAGTGAAGAAAGGCAAATATCCCGGATGGGTAGTAAGATGCAAGGAATAAAAAAAATGGAGCTTAATAGAAATTTGAAAACCCCCACAAATGTTAGTTAAAAAAAATCTTTCTACTTAATTTATGCCTGATTTATTTTTATTTAAAACTGGAGCTGCATGTTAAATAGTATGGTTGAATTTGAACGCAGAATTGGATTTTCATATCCAACCAAATGGAACTCATACCTTTTCTTATGTTGTTCCCATCCTCCAGCCAAGTGAATGCTGGTGCAGTTCATTATTCCCACCTTTCTAATCCTGTCAATCTAGAGTATAACGCATCGTTAGAATGAAAGTGTACTATAAATAAACCATTTTAATAAACAATAAATATTTGTGGCCTAATAAAAACGGAGTGTGGTGCATCTGTCTCGTAGCAGAGTCCTTGTAGCCACGTGACATGAGTGTAATTGTTTGTGTGTGACGTAATAATCGTGTCAGCGTTTGTGTGTGACGTAATAATCACGTCACCTTGGTGCCTCCAGACGGCCGTGATACCTGGCCCAACGCGGTGTGACAATCAGTGTTTTAGCAGGTAAACCACACATTCAAGGTGCGAGGTCGACACTCAAACCTCAGTCGGTACAGCGTTTGTATGGTGATGGATCAGTCGGTACAGCGTTTGTATGGTGATGGATCAGTCAGTACAGCGTTTGTATGGTGATGGCTCAGTTGGTACAGCGTTTGTATGGTGATGGCTCAGTTGTTACAGCGTTTGTATGGTGATTGTATGGTGATGGATCAGTCGGTACAGCGTTTGTATGGTGATGGCTCAGTTGGTACAGCGTTTGTATGGTGATGGATCAGTCGGTACAGCGTTTGTATGGTGATGGATCAGTCGGTACAGCGTTTGTATGGTGATGGATCAGTCGGTACAGCGTTTGTATGGTGATGGATCAGTCGGTACAGCGTTTGTATGGTGATGGATCAGTCGGTACAGCGTTTGTATGGTGATGGATCAGTCGGTACAGCGTTTGTATGGTGATGGATCAGTCGGTACAGCGTTTGTATGGTGATGGATCAGTCGGTACAGCGTTTGTATGGTGATGGATCAGTCGGTACAGCGTTTGTATGGTGATGGATCAGTCGGTACAGCGTTTGTATGGTGATGGATCAGTCGGTACAGCGTTTGTATGGTGATGGATCAGTCGGTACAGCGTTTGTATGGTGATGGATCAGTCGGTACAGCGTTTGTATGGTGATGGATCAGTCGGTACAGCGTTTGTATGGTGATGGATCAGTCGGTACAGCGTTTGTATGGTGATGGATCAGTCGGTACAGCGTTTGTATGGTGATGGATCAGTCGGTACAGCGTTTGTATGGTGATGGATCAGTCGGTACAGCGTTTGTATGGTGATGGATCAGTCGGTACAGCGTTTGTATGGTGATGGATCAGTCGGTACAGCGTTTGTATGGTGATGGATCAGTCGGTACAGCGTTTGTATGGTGATGGATCAGTCGGTACAGCGTTTGTATGGTGATGGATCAGTCGGTACAGCGTTTGTATGGTGATGGATCAGTCGGTACAGCGTTTGTATGGTGATGGATCAGTCGGTACAGCGTTTGTATGGTGATGGATCAGTCGGTACAGCGTTTGTATGGTGATGGATCAGTCGGTACAGCGTTTGTATGGTGATGGATCAGTCGGTACAGCGTTTGTATGGTGATGGATCAGTCGGTACAGCGTTTGTATGGTGATGGATCAGTCGGTACAGCGTTTGTATGGTGATGGATCAGTCGGTACAGCGTTTGTATGGTGATGGATCAGTCGGTACAGCGTTTGTATGGTGATGGATCAGTCGGTACAGCGTTTGTATGGTGATGGATCAGTCGGTACAGCGTTTGTATGGTGATGGCTCAGTCGGTACAGCGTTTGTATGGTGATGGATCAGTCGGTACAGCGTTTGTATGGTGATGGATCAGTCGGTACAGCGTTTGTATGGTGATGGATCAGTCGGTACAGCGTTTGTATGGTGATGGATCAGTCGGTACAGCGTTTGTATGGTGATGGATCAGTCGGTACAGCGTTTGTATGGTGATGGATCAGTCGGTACAGCGTTTGTATGGTGATGGATCAGTCGGTACAGCGTTTGTATGGTGATGGATCAGTCGGTACAGCGTTTGTATGGTGATGGATCAGTCGGTACAGCGTTTGTATGGTGATGGATCAGTCGGTACAGCGTTTTTATAGTGATGGTTCAGTCGGTACAGCGTTTGTATGGTGATGGATCAGTCGGTACAGCGTTTGTATAGTGATGGATCAGTCGGTACAGCGTTTTTATAGTGATGGATCAGTCGGTACAGCGTTTTTATAGTGATGGCTCAATCGGTACAGCGTTTGTATGGTGATGGATCAGTCGGTACAGCGTTTTTATAGTGATGGTTCAGTCGGTACAGCGTTTGTATGCTGATGAATCAGTCAGTACAGCGTTTGTATGCTGATGAATCAGTCGGTACAGCGTTTGTATGGTGATGGATCAGTCGGTAAAGCGTTTGTATAGTGATGGCTCAGTCATTACACCGTTTTTATAGTTAAACAGCGTTTTTATAGTGATGGCTCAGTCAGTACACCGTTTTTATAGTTATGGCTTGGTCGGTACAGCGTTTTTATAGTGATGGCTAGTCAGTTCAACGTTTGTATAGTGATGACTCAGTCGGTACAGCGTTTGTATAGTGATGGCTCAGTCAGTACAGCATTCGTATAGTGATGGCTAAGTCAATACAGCGTTTGTATGGTGATGGTCAGTCGGTACAACGTTTGTGTAGTGAAGGCTCAGTCAGTACAGCGTTTCTCTAAATACAGCCAAGTCAGAAGAAAGTGTGTTTAGTGACAACTCAATCATTAGAGCTTTTATGTAGTGACAGCTCCACCAGTAGAACTGTAGTCTCGTGACAGCTCAGTCAGTAGAATTTTTGTCTCATGACATCTCAGTCAGTAAAGTTTTTGTTTATACATCGTTCAGTTGTTATAAAGTATGTCTAGTGACAGCCCAGTCAGTAAAGTTTTTGTTTATACATCGTTCAGTTGTTATAAAGTATGTCTAGTGACAGCCCAGTCAGTAGAGTTTTTGTCGATTGACAGTTCAGTCAGTAGAACTGTAGTCTAGTGACAGCCCAGTCAGTAGAGTTTTTGTCGAGTGACAGCTCAGTCAGTAAAACTGTAGTTTCGTGACCGCCACAGTTAGTAGAGGTTTTGTCTAGTGACAGCTCAGTCAGTAGAGGTTTTGTCTAGTGAAATTTCAGTCAGTAGAGGTTTTGTTTAGTGGCAGTTCATTCAGTAGAGGTTTTGTTTAGTGGCAACTCACTCAGTAAAACTGTAGTCTAGTGACAGCCCAGTCAGTAGAGGTTTTGTCTAGTGACAGCTCAGTCAGTAGAGGTTTTGTCTAGTGAAATTTCAGTCAGTAGTGGTTTTGTTTAGTGGCAGTTCAGTCAGTAGAGATTTTGTTTAGTGGCAGTTCTGTCAGTAGAGGTTTGGTTTAGTGGCAGTTCAGTCAGTAGAGGTTTTGTTTAGTGACAATTCAATCAGTAGAGGTTTTGTCTAGTGAAAGTTCAGTTATTATAAATTTGTCTCATGACAACTCTATCAGGAGAGCGTTTAACTGACAAGGATATTACGCTTGATTCCCGATGCAAGGCCAAAATATGTCACTGCAATTATTTTTTTTACCACTTTCAAAGAGCTAATTTAATCAAATAAAATATATTTTTTGTGTTTTTACAAAATAAAATTATAATACGCCTCTTAAAGTAAATTAGCGCTCAAGTGTATAAAAAATAGTTAACTTACTGGTGCAATATATTGATAATTGAAATTTTGTAACCCGCGTTCCGCCTTAAGATATATGAATAGCTATAGGCCTATGTTAAATTCGTGGTGTATTTATTGATACATTTCTCTACACATTTGTAAATATTATCAGAGAAGAAAAATCTAGAATCTAATTTGGAAATCTACCTGTGGATATGTTCATTTAAATAATGAGTTTTAATGTATTACCTAGTTTGTCTAAAAAGTAAAGTTTGCAAATATTTAATCAGGAATAATCCATATTTGTCAAATGTAGTTCTTGGCGCTATATTTGAAAATTCGTAGGGCCTAATATATATTAATTTACTTCAGTAATAGTAATCAGTATCCTTCTCATTTATTTATCTTTTAATATCACACGAAATGCAAAAGTTTTTTTATTGTTAAATAAATATACCAACCATTTTAAAGTTTATATCATTGACATAAAACAAACAGAATTCATGTATCTTTATATTGAAGTATGATTTTTTAACGTTCTAGTAAAAAATTTAATAGCAAAGTTTAATTTTATCATTTATTAAATATATCTGTGAAATATTTTAAGAAAAGAAAAATAAGAAACTCATTTGGAAAATGAAAAGAATGCATTTAATTCCACAGATGATGAAATGAGTAACTGTAAGTCATATTTAAATATTTGTAGATTACTCAACATATATAATTAAAAATACATCACCATCATAAGCATTTCAAAGAAAACCACGAAATTAAAAATATTGTTTAAGGAAGAAAAAAAACCACCATTGACACTTACGAAAAAGGCCGTACACAAATATTGGTCACAGGAGACAAATTTAATTTTCTCTTCCATCCAAAAAATATATTTCTTAATATTTTTTAATGATTCGTAAATGGAAACGAAGGGGGTGTAGAAGCAGTGTAGCCATTATAAAAAGGTCACGCTTGTAGCAATATCTTCATAACGATCCCTCAGGGTATATTACAAGGGCATAATATCAGTCAGGGGACAGTGCAATTAGACGTTTTTCACAGGGGGACAAGTGAGGCGGCCAGGGGTGTGAGGAGTAAATACAAGGGAGAGGACGTTTATGAAGGGAAAGGTGTGAAGCTAGAACACAAGAGGGAGGTAAATGAACAAAGGATGTATCAGTATTATTAAAACTACTCGCCAAAAACAAAAAGGGCTCACAACTTTTGCTACTTTATTTACTGGTGCTACATTTTCGAAGAAAAATCCTACTCCTGTTTAGCCAATTGGGATAAATTTTAGTAAGTTTAAGTGTTTTGGTAATAGTTGAAGAGAATACAAAAATAGTTGGCTGGACTTTTTAAAAGTGGAGACTTGTATTTGTTTCTACACACACGTTCAACGTATGGACCAACATACATATTTATAGATCTAAATTATGTTTACGTTTATTGACTATGAAGTTCAATAGATGCCAGATTTAGTATATATTTAGATTAGTTCATTCTTTCTAAAAATATAAACTTTAAGGTGGGCTCCAACATAATTTCCGCCACTGAAATAATTCAAATGACTTACATTGACGAAACTGGAAGGACTTAAGTGAGAACAGAGCAAGGTCCTCTTGAACTACGCTGTTGGTGCTGTGCAATAAGCTCTGCTGATTGGATTCAGTTGTTAAGACCAATGAAAGATTTACAATCATGAGTCATCCTAACCTTAGCTACGAACATGCTTGCTGAATCAGTGAAACTTATTATTTACATCCCATTTTAACTTTCTCGTTTCAAGAGAAAGTATTGTAATCGTAAAACATTTTAGACCGCGAGATTATGATGAACTTTACGTTTTGTGTGTGCCTGAACCCAAGAGTGGATTTTACAATAACTGTCTGCAACCGTCCGTTTGTCTGTACCTGGCCACAGATCCGAAACGGTTTGATGAATTTGGTTCAAACTTGATATTTATTTGAGGGAAAAACCTGAGGATTTTTTCTACCCTAGCCCTCAGAATCAAAAGCAGTTTACTAATGAGTGATTTTTTTTAAATTCCAAATTTTCAAAAATGACTAGCAATTTTGTTTAAAATTGATATTAATGAAATGTTTAACCTGACAAATAGCACTTTAAATATGTATTTTTGGTAAGAATGCATTAAGGAGCAGTTTACGGATAGTTGATTTTCGAAAATTCAATAATTTCTAAAATTGATTTAACTAAATTGTTTGAAATGTATATTTGGGGGATTTAAAATGAAAAACGTTGCTGTAAAAAATATTTTTGGGGAAAATTCATTTAAGGATATCTAGTTTAAAGATGATGATGATATATTAAAAAATTAATTAAAAAGTGGCTCTGGCTATTTGTTTCAAAATAGCTACCTCTTAAGATCTTTACATAATTATGCATTTTTGTTTTTCTTTAGAAAAATCATTTAATAGTTGTTTACTGATAAAATGTTGACATTAAAAAAAATAGCTTTAACAAAATTGGCATTCAGAGACTATATTATATTAAATAATTCACGCTGGTTTTTATAATATAAAGGTAGATCACTAATAATAAGTTTTAGAACATTAAAATTAAGTTTGAGTTCAAAAAGTGTATCTGGGAACATTTTTTTTACTATAAATAATAATATATTTAATTTTTACAAATAGTAATCATTTAAGGGTTGTTCAGAAAAAATCCTTTGACGTATTCTTTAGAAGATTTAATAGTCGACAGTATATGAGAAAGTGTTTATGATTGTGTCGTACCATTTACTTATGTAACCCAGGATACGTTAAATCAGTTGTAGAGAGCTGGTGCGTAGGAAACAAACAAATGAGTGACCATAGTTAAGAACAAACCAGGGATATTAAACGGCCCTGCTTACCAATCTTTTTGTTTGTAATGTTTAGTGATATATTGCAAACTAACAAGCAGGTTTATATCTTACTGTACTAGATTATATCTTTAAAAAACAGAATAGGCAAGCTATTTTGATGTTTTTCTTACAAAAATTACAGGCTTTAATTATATAAAAACCTACTTCGGTGGTCACATGGTCTAATGCACCATGCTCGTACGATACCAGACTGTCGATGGTGGGGGAATCAAGGTTCGAGACTCAGTTGGGTGTACTGAGTATTATTTTTTCAAATGGTTTGCCACTCTCCCTCCACGCTAAATGTGGTACATCTCCTATAAATATAACCTTCCTCATCCCTAATATCATTAGTGTAATTAGTATATAAGCTTATAGCTCAATTGGGTAATAAGATGAAGTTCTAAAGAAAATTAAATCCAAATCAACTATTTGGAAAAGAAATAAATCTTATAAAATTTATATTTAAATATGTATACCATTTCATGCCTCTCCCCCCAAACTTTATGATTTAGAGGCTTATGCATCACACATGTAAATATGTTTATATACTTAATTCAGTAGATATACTTGCCTTGAAATAATGAGGGAAACTATCATGAAATAACTAGTGAAACTGCTATTACGATTTATAAATAACGTATTCATATAGTAGGCATAATTGTTTTTATAATAGTCTTATGGATAGTTCCTACAACTAATAAAAATTAAACTCATTTTTAAAATAACTGGGCTGTGTATTTAAAAACTAAAAGTTTATGTATATATATAGAAACAATGTCACACATTTGAAAAAAAAAAACCATATTAATATACGTTATCTATGAAATACATCTAATCAAAATGACTTCCTTCAAACAAATTTTCCAAAAAATGAGAATTAGTTTTATTTTTGTTTAAAAGACAGAGAAATTTTTATTCAATTTTCTAATTTAAAACAACTTCTATCCCTTAAGCGGATGCATCTGTACTTCAGCATCGCCTAAAACTAGATAGGGATATATAGTGCCAGTCAGTTTTAAATGATTTTCTTTATTTTCTTTCTCTCTCCGCCTGATTCTACATATTTTATCGCCCACACCCTTTACCTTCTTTGTGATAACGAGCTACCAGGATCAAATGAGTTATAGGAAATAAGAAATATATTATTTCTGATCAGTCTTTCTACCCTTTTCTTGGTGTTTCCTTATTCTATATTTCTCAGCTCTTCTTACATATACTTGTTCTTACTTTTAGGCTACTTTGCATCTTCTTCATTACTACATACCCACATCATTTATTGATTTTTCTTCTATTAAAATTATCCTAGTTCTCTCTCCTCATCTTTCACTACTGTTCTTCTGCTACTTTGATGTACCTTACAGACTCTACATGATAATACCTCTTACCTCCCCTCACCCTCACCCCTAACTCATGTCTACAAGCCAAGGTCTACATTATTCAAGCCTACTTCCCTTGGACCACTTACCGCTCACTCTTACTACACATTACTTACCTTCTTACATATTCTGCTTATCTCTTGAGTTGGTCTCTTTCGTCATTTGCCACGCATCTTCCTTTTCTTCTCAAATCTCATTGTTTCCTCCCTAACCCTATGAATAAATATGCATAATCGATTTCGCTCTCAGCTAGATCCACCTTACATGGTAAGACTTAATGTTTCGCGTTCGTAGCTTTAATGCGAGTAGCTCCAACCTAATCAAGTGATCGACCATCTAAATGATTTTTTAAATTTATTTGAAGTATTTAACATGCAACTTAAGAACCAACTTAGCCTATTATATCAGCACACGGCTATACACTAACTTAAATCTAGAACAGACACAACAACAAGCCCCCAACTGTTGATCCATTACTGTGAAAGGAGAAACCCGCATTTCAACAATTATATTTTTTCAGCCATGCCAGGAATCAAATGCGAGACCCTTAGTTCAGTAGATAGACACGTTACTGACTGAGATAATGTGTGACAATCCACAGTTTAGAATAAATCTCTGTTGTCCAGCTGCTCACTGCCCCCCTTCCCTTTTTTAAATACTCCGTAATGCGTTGACCTGCTTTCATCCTATTTGACAGTGATTTACTCTGTAAACGGAAAGTGTCCATGAGGTGTCTTAGGGCCAGTTTTATAGTCAGATTTAGTACGCCTCAAGTGCAGCGCTATACTAAGTACATGACGACACCTACCTAAACTCGAATGGAATGGGCCGTTCTCACATAGGAAACTGGCCCATTACATTTTGGTTTAGGTAGGTGTCGTCTTGTACTTAGTGTAGCGCCGCACTTGAGGCGTACTAAGTTTGACTATAAAACTGGCCCTAAATACAAGACGACACCTACCTAGACCAAAATGGAATGGGCCAGTTTCGCATATGCAACTGGCCCATTCCATTCAAGTTCAGATAGGTGATGTCTTGTATTTAGTATCGACTCGCACTTGAGGCGTACTAAATCTGACTATGAAACTGGCCCTTAGGGTCATATATATAGTTGATATTCTGAGGTCAGGCAATCCCCTATTTTACCTTAACAATCCAAGGCTATGAAGGTAAATAGAATGAAAGCATGTTCTCCTCTGCATAATAGTTTAATACTTTCGTCTATCTAATTAGTTTCAGAGTCTTGGCCATTAGTGGTTATGTCACACGCAAACTATTTTTTCCCCTAATTTTACATGTTTTTTTTTGTCTTACTATCGGTTTGATTTATACGAATAGTTAAACTAACGGGTAAGAAATATATGAGGAAGATAGAGTTTAGAAGAAACGTGTCCAAACCTGCGATGAAGATTGACAAAATATTTATAAAAATAAACACCTCAAGTACGCCTGGACTGGATTTCAAACCTGACCTCGTTACCAAAAAATTAGGCAAGACGATATAAACTTGTGCCTCTTTGCGTGCCTACAAGTGCGCAATAGTTTTTATTTAGCTATATTTGTAAAACGATGGTTTTAGTGCCTTTTTTTTAAGTAGGGGTAAGAGGAAAGTTACCTGCCTCAGCCTAAGGAGAGTATGGGAAAATCTTAAGTTGGAAATGACCTACAGTACATTGAAACATGTTTCAAACCCCAACCTCCCCATGAATGACGATTAAAGTCAGTGTGAATCTAACAACAAGGACTACATTATCACCGCTGCAGTTACTGGTACTAAAATTTTCTTCCTGATATTTAATGGATTAAATTAATGGCAATTCGCTTTGTATTGTAATGGGTTGTGCAACTAGTAACAGAAGCGATTTCTGTCAGTAGTTATGTACGATGACGGTTACATATTCAGTCATTATTATTAAGTAGTACCAATAAAAAACAGAATGCATTTAAATAGTCGTATTTAATAGAGTATGGTGTGGATTAATGTTGTTTGAATACATTACAGACCATTACAAGAACTGAAATATATTTATTTCTAAGCCATTATAGGCAAATTAAGTAAAATTGAAGAATTTATAATTTGACATAACTCAGAATTTCACCTGTTACAATAATCATGACAAAACTACTTTTTTATCTTTAAAGATCACTTGAAAAAATATATATATATCCATACAAGCCTTAACTTAGCTTCTTATATGGTTTGAAGCAAAAATTGTGAAAGTTACATAATATAAAATAAATCCCGGAAGTGTTAATGAACTAGTTTGCAATCCTGACAATTAACTCGAGAAGTTACACTGTTATTTTCACTATGAAATCCACAGTCCTTTTAAAAAAAAACTCCCTGTACATATCTCCTTGTAGGCGTGTGCAAAACTTCGAAAGCTTTGAATTGCCTTTGAAAATGTATCTGTTTAAACTTCAATTAAAATAATCAAGATAAAAGTATTTGACAGTTACGAAGCATTGGTAATCACAATGACAACTATAATATTTATTTGTCTTAAATTACCGCCATTCTGAGCATATTTATTACACTACAAATTTAACATTTTATGCAACAAAATATGAAGCATTTGAATTGCAAATTGTGATAGTGATCAGCTTAGAATGAAATATTGCAAACATATGTCCAATAAAATGTGTTCTAAATAATTTTAATACATATAGCTATATAGGCAAAATAGGTGAAATTAACTTTTCAAGTAATATATATATATATTTATATATAATATATATAAACCTTTATATATAAACCTATAAATATATATATATATATCACAGTACCTTACTTGTCCACGCTATAAACATATATTATTTTTACTCTATAACGAGGTGGAGATGTGGAAGGAAGCATTTTCGAAGGTATTATACACACATTCACGTAGAAGGAGAGTGGAAAACAATTTAAGAAAAACTACCCTCAGTAGACACGACTGGGATTCGAACCCTAATATTGACGTGATCAGCAGGACATTCTAACACTAGAGTGACACTTTAGACTAATTCGGACAGTAGACTACTTGGACTAGAAGTACACATATAAAAACAAACAAATACTAGGTCAACGAAACCTGAAGATTTTTTTTATCCGTAAATTATGCAGCAAAAATAACAAAAAATAGCCGCTATGTCACCTCTTCACTTAATATGCTACTCTGTGCTCTTGATTATACCACAAAAGAAAAACAAGTTCCTGCGTTGTAAATGACATAACATACACTCAACTTAAACAATTTAAATATTTACATTTTTAAATTAACCCCCCTATAAAGTTTATAGCCACTGTAAACCAAGAATATTTCTCCAAGAATAAAATGGTTCCATCACCTGTAAACATTTGAAAGTGAATTTATCATAAAGTCGATACTAACAGAAACATTACCCATAATACTACTATAAATAACTTTCCTTTTTTCCTATTGGTCACACTTCTTCTACACATCTAGACGGTAATAAAAAAACTCTCCACTTATAATTTTTCTCTTAGAAGAAACTACATCTGTTGTGGGTTTCCCTTCAAAACTTTGTCACGTGCATGTTCTCAAGGAGCCAAACCACTTTCAGAGAACTCATAAACCACAACTTGTACGATATGTTTCACGAGGCGCGATCAACTACTCACGATTATTGATTCAGTTCTGTAAATGTGGTGGGTAGACGGTGACACAAACTAGAAGCTGGTCAAACTTTCGAGTGAAACATAAATCCAGTGTGTAAAGGCGGCGTCACGTTTAATTTGAACACTTAAGCGCACCGCTTACTTAATGGGTCATTAACCTTTTAATTTCTAAGGGCCAAAGTTTCAATCTCTTGTCGGCTCGCGAGCAGCAATACTGTTCCGACAATATTCTGATTGAACACATTATATTATTATAATTTTTACATCCCAAATGTTTCAGCGGTAATGAGTGAACGCGAACACTCCCGACTGTGTCCGAACGCACCCGAAATAGCACTCTCTCCCCTGTCTACTAGAATAGTCATTTGCTGGCTGGCTTATGGTAAATTTGTATAAAAATTGAATATTTTTATTTACGTATAAAGCAAAGATAATTTATAAGATTAATTAAATCACATTGTTTTTTAAATTATATAAAGTATAGATTTGTATTTGTAATTTTTTCTATTGACATACTTTTATATTTTAGATGAGTTGGTGGACCGAATTTATTTTATTTTTTTGCGGCCTGCGTGCCGTGGGTTGAAGGCCTCTGGCCTACTTGAAGGGAAATTTCCTCCCACACAATTATTAATATTATTAGCACCACGTATTACTACCCGTTCGGGCTATACGCACTTATACGCTAATGTGTAATGGTAGGGTGATTGTGAGATGAAAAGGAGGACCTTCAGTTTAACGTGGAATCCAAGCCACGGTGGAGGCCTGGCATTCCCCCACACACAAATAATTATTATTTGAGTTACAGCTCAGAGGCTCAGAGGTTTAAACAGTCCTCAATTCTCTTAAAATTCTCTGTTGATTATTTATTTCTTTGTGTAAGTATAAAATTAGGTTTCACACTATTAGTCTTGATATAAGAATTTCAATATTTCGCTTAAGATGTCGTTGAAAATAAGATAGTTCTACCATATAATACAGCTTCAATTGAACAAATTAAAATGTAAGCTGTTTAACACTATAGGGACCAGCTTATAGACTTTCACCTCCATTTTGGCGTTTACCTTTATTTAAAATAACAAAACACTTTTTAATTAATGAGAGATTTCTGATCTTTTGCATCGCTTATAAGTATTCTAGTATTTAACCCCCTAAAGGAAAATACACTTCATTTTAACAGTCAATTTACCGAACAATTATTTGAGAAGAATTTTGAAAACTGACAATGTGCATCAGTATTAAATAATACCATCTATTTATTGAGTTGAATTATATCATCGCCGTTTTTGATAAAATATATTTTCAGTGCCACGCATCGTACTACGGATCCAGATACCCGAATCTATACTACATTAGTAGGGTTTGAAAGAAGAAGGGAAAGTTTTTTTACTAAGTAAATCCGCATTTCCATAGAGGATAAGTGGGAAACTTTCAATAATAACTTATTACACCTTGCTGGGTTTTGAACCCTAGCCTCCCTGTTATCAGTAAAACATACAAAGTGGTTGCGATGCCTATGCCTACGTGCCCATCTATGGGTATATAATAAAACGTTAAAAATTATAACAGTAAACAGGTCAAATTTGTACTGTCAAACCCGCCTTGGTGGCGTAGTTGGCAAACGCGCTTGTCGTGTTGAGCTCTACTGCTGAGGACGGGGAGATCAAGGTTCGAATCTCGGTCGGGTGAATTTTTTTTCCTAAATGGTTTTCCAATCTCCTTCCACTTAAATGCGGGTTCACTTCTTTTAATTAAACCTTCCCAACTCCTAATCCATTAGAGTAATTAGTACTTAAAGCGTAGAACCCGAACGGGTAGTAAGACGTGATGCCAATTATTATTATTATTATTATTATTATTATTGTACTGTCAATGTTTCAGAAAACACCTATTCTAAAGTAACTTTAGACTGAAATTTTAGCTTAGTTGGTAGCACGCAAGTCCACTGAGCTAGGATTACTGGACCATTCCCAGATTGGATACAAACATTTATAATTGGTTTAAACTTATTTTATTTTGGCACAGCGTCTTACTCCCGTTCGGATCACATATTATCTACTCTATTACTATATTGTGTTGAGGATAAGGAAGGTTGAATCCACAGGAAATGTATCCGAGTTTGCGTGATGGAGGGAGAGGAAAATAATTTAGGAAAACACCACACCTGAATTCGATACTCAATCTACCCGTCATTAGTAGTTCAGCCTATTGCTAGAGTAACGCCGTACACCATTCGACCAGAGAAGCGTTTTATTTTCTATTTTTTTTATTTCACACTTTATTTAAAGCTTTTATTATTCACATGTCCCATGTGTACCAAAGCTTAACACCTCTACCATAATGTATAGTGATATAATGCAGTGATAATGGTTGACGCAATGGTTGAGTATTTTGCGTAGCACAGGCTTAAAACTTCTACCTTAATCTACATTGATATAATGCAGTGATAATGGTTGACGTAATGGTTGGGTATTTTGCGTACCACAGGCTTAAAACTTCTACCTTAATCTACAAGTGATATAATGCAGTGATAATGGTTGACGTAATGGTTGGGTATTTTGCGTAGCACAGGCTTAAAATCTCTAGTTTAGTACACAGTGACATACGAGTAATGCAGTAGTAATGGTTGAGGCAGTGTCTTACCGTGAGGGACCCAGCTGTGGTTACAGGTGTCGCAGTACCTGATGTTCATCTTCCCAGGAGTGAAGCATTCACAAGAGCAGCTTGGTACGGTGCACCGTATCGCCTGGAACAATACAAACACACTGGGTTCAATAATCACACCTATACACGAGCCGGTTCTAATTCAGGGGCAATCAATCATACAATGTAATCGTATACTGTGGTAGGAAACCCAAGCTATTTTCAGCATTTTGGCAGTTTTATTTTTTGGGTAAAAAAATCGCTTCTATACATACTTTTAGTTTAATTTCATACACTTAGTAATCTTAACAGCTATTACATATCTGTTTAAGGCATGATGACAATTGAATAGGGTGATTTTTAAATAAAAAAAAACCGTTCATGACAAATATTCCAGCCTCATGACAAATATTCAAGCCCCATGACAAATACTCAAGACTCATGACAAATATTCAAGCCCTATGACAAATATTCAAGCCCTATGACAAATATTCAAGCCCTATGACAAATATTCAAGCCTCATGACAAATATTCAAGCTTCATGACAAATATTCAAGCCCCATGATAAATATTCAAGAACTGTTCAGATTAGTACGAGTATAAAATTAAGCTTTGTGTTTCTGTTGGAGCAATGTTCCATTTGTTTAACCCAAAAAGTTGTTTATGTTACAAGACTATAAAATATACGGGCTTTAATTCAGTTCGTCTTTCAAACCACATTAATTATTATATTTCAAGTTATAGTAGGATTCTGGTAAAAAAAGTCGTTAAAAAATAAGCACCTTCTTTTTGCTGATCAACCTTGTAACTTTTTACTTCATTAATGATATTAAACTATAGGTATTAACATAATATATAAAATTTGTCAGCAGATGATCACATGACTTGATGTTTAATTGTTTAATTTTGTTTTATAAGCTTTTGTAACTTTTAAATACTGCTTTACCTATCATAATCCTACTATTGGATGTTTTAATATGGTTAAAGATGTTATTTAGTTTGTAGGATAGTTATATTGTTAATGTAATCAAACATTTATTCTTCATGAATCCATTGATCCAGTCATTTATTTATTAGGATGTTTGTTTGAACACCTACAGCTAACATATTTTTTTAATATGAATGAATTTTTAAATATTGTACTGAGCTAACCAATCAATTCATAGGCTAGCTTTGATAATGCGAAATATTTTATAAGACATGCACTCCTGATAGAGGATTGAGGTATTACGGAAAAATCATAATTAAAGAAACATTCCCTTCTTTCACCTCTTAGTGAACCAGGGCAGGATTCGATCCCCAGCCTCCACATCAATGACAACTATGTTTGAGTCTAGTATATCTTTTTAGATAACGTGTCCACCTCTGTGGATATGTCCAGAATAAAAAGGGGGTCGGGAACAAATTACACATTCTTTAATTTTGATATGACCAGAAATGTACATGTTGACATAGACGTGACAAGCATCCCTGACCTGTTAACAATTATTAATATAAATAAGATTTAAAAAAAGTCATTAAAACGACCTCATGCAAGATTCAAATAAAAACACCCTCATACCTAGGGTTCTAGAAGCTCCCTCTGCCAATATCTAAAAGGGAAAAAGGAAGGTTTTTTTAAGGTGGAAGTAACCACAAGCCCCCAAACACTTTGATATTTTCCTTGACACCTTTATTATATATAAAAGTTATTTGAAGATGAGTTTTAAAATTCATATTGGCATATAACGGAGTACATTTACCCTGCCCAACAATTACGTGTGCAAGGAAGAAATTGAGATGTACGATTCCGTTAAGTGGGCGTTAAACCAAATAAATAAAACATTTTGTTAGAAAACAAATAACTACTGGCGCTCCACACATTCACAAGTTGTGACAAAGAATATAATTTACATTTAGTTGAATGTAATATAAATGTCTAGAAGAGGAAGAGAGGCTCAACCATAGCTTACTTGTTGTATCATATTATTTAAAATAATATGATAAGAGAAGAATCACTTATGACTTCAGAAAAGGAACAAACATTATATCTAAAAGGTTTCTCCGAATTTGAACCGCAAAATTTCAAGAACGTTTTATGTGTATATCTGAGACAGAAAGTGTTTGATTATTTTTTCTAGATAATATTCCAGCTAATTAAATGTAATATTTGTAATAGAGAATGATCAAGTTTAATTCCTCCTAAGGACGTAAACTCCCAAAACATAACTAAATGAGTTAACATTAAGCAATAACATCGATTATAGTTTTATTTTCCCATTCATGTATAAGCTACAGCCCTTTGTGGTTGAATGTCTCGATAACGTTGGCTTTTCTGTAAATCAGGTATGATAATACTTTAATATTGTAATAAAGGCTAAGGGGGGCACTTAGGTAAGCGAGAAATTGACATGCAATCGTTCAGCTCTGATGCAATAATTAATTCTACGATTAGTTATTTCAAAATTTGCTTCACACCAACATAGAATTGAAAGATTCAAATAGGGCTCCTTTTATTAAACAGCCATATATTTTGAGTCTTATTGATAGAGAAAAACATGTTTGAAAAGGTGGCACTAATTTATTTTCAACGACTTTATAAGCATATTTGTGGAGCTATGACACTAGGCTTGATGAAAAAAGGGTTCTAGATTTAACCTCCTTTTAATAAATAGAATATTTTTTTGAGAATTTAACAGCAACATCTTTTAAGATATTTGAGAACTAGCAGACAGCATTACTCATTACCTTAAAATAAGAAGTTTTGTAGTTTTCATTCCAATTCTTTCTTATTGAGATGGTGACCTGGCGGTCTAGGGGTAAGGTGTCAGACTTCTATGCTGGCGGCCGGGGTTCGATCCCCGGTCCCGGCAAAGATTTATCTGATTACCAAACCCTTCCTTCACCTCTGACAAGATATCTTGTGAATGTGAGGAATGCCAGGCCTCCACCGTGGTTCGGATTCCACGTTAAACTGTAGGTCCTTCATTTCATCTCACAATCACCCTACCATTACACATTAGCGTAAGTGCGTATAACCCGAACGGGTAGTAAGACGCGGTGCTAATAATAATAATAATCTTATTGAGATGACAAAGTGTGGTCGTAGGCTTAGGATAGAATAAGGAAGGCGTTCTACAAAACAGAGAATATTTTATTTTAAGTCATGTGGCCTGACAACGATTGATACTTTCTCGCTGACCGAATTCATCCCTTTCCCTTAGGCTTTAATGATTTGGTGATTTTACAGAAACGTTTATCTCAAATTGACACTATTTGTTTGGATTTAATATCCACATGCAGATTTTCTCCCTTCACCCTTTTATCACTAATATGTGGCAGGTTATAGGTGCCACCTCCCTCAAACCAACCCCTTAACCTACTAGAAGGATGAAGCCGCCACTGCTGAAAATTAACAGGGAAATTTTCATCTTTTGCTGTATGAACTGCAGAGAAAAATAAGCTCCTAGCATTATATTAAACACTACCTTAAACTCAGCTTCCAAATAAGAAATCGAATAATGTTACATTTTTATTCCATTAAGCTCCACTAACCTACAAACAACCCAAAATAAACTGAATACCTTTAAAAATAAAATGAAAAATTCTGTAGCAGAGTAGAAAACCTCAAAATAATGTATTCATACATTTTCTCTTTGTTCAACCAACCTTTTACACTTTTACTCCCTTCACCCCTTCCACCCCTAATACCATAAAGCTGATCACTTAACACTAAGAACCCCCACACACGGCCATAATAAACGCTCTCACAACCTTTATATTAAAACGAAAGGCGTCATTGTGGTCTCCTGCACGCATGCGCTACTTTTAACACTTTTTCGGTCTTCCCTAGGGATATCCCACTTCTTAACCCCCTTTCCCCTCAGTTTCCCTCTTTTAGATCCCGTCTTTATTTTTACGCCACTGTGAAACGAACGACCATTGTTTTATGTCGGGGAAATTGGAGTCAACCACGATGTTACTCCTGGGAACCCTTAACGAGGCCAATTTGAATATATTTGACATGGATTTTTTCCCCTTCTATGAAGAGGAATACTTATACATATATACACATAAAGGAGATATAGAGAAACAGGCAGAAAGAGAGAGAAAGCTAGGGAAGAGGACCCCCGTGAATTTTTATTATACGCGTCATGTGTAAATATAGACCCTGGAGGCTTTTTTTTTCTAAAGGAGGGTTAAAAGAAAAAAGAGGTAAGAAACTTTGGGTGGAAACTAAAAGATAAAAGATGGGTTGGAAAGTGATAGTGAAAGACCGAAAAGAAACGAGGGATAAGGTGAGGGTGGGGGTTAAAGAAGGTAGAGACAAGATTATTATGGCGACAGAAAATATGATAAAAATTTATGGCACCATAGGTTAGTTTATTAAAACCTTTTTACACCCATCAAGGGGTACAATTTGTGTAGCCCTAATGGAAAAGTTTCCGCCTAGTGATCCAAAGTTTTACATACTACTTTATGCCAAAATCTAGGATTAAATATATAAAAAATTCAATGAGTGAGAAAGCAAGACATAACTTTTATATAATTTAAAATATGTTATATACATAATTAATATGCATACTATTTTTCCAAGATCATAATATTGTGGTATTACTTTTAATGTAGCTAAAAGGAGTAGCCTACATACATTTCCTTTTATATCCCCACCTTTATAAAAAAAACATTCTCATATTGAACTTTAAATTTAAAAAAAAGACTTTCTCGATTATGGCCAATCAATCTAGTTGTAGTCAAACTTAGATATTATTTGAAATTAGTCTACCACTTAATATATTTGAGAGTTTATAAAACTCAGGGAACGACTATGATAATGTAGTTTTCTTACATGCAGTGGTAGCTCGTAGCTAAAATTAGTGAGGATGCTGCTCCAGAAAATTTGTAGCCTTTGTTTTAAATTTGTGTAAAAGGAAAAAATATGTATAAAAAGAAATTCTATTCAGGAACTTGATAAAATCTTAACAAAAATACAACTTTGTTACTTACTTTATCTTAAATTGTTACAGTTCAATCTTGATCTATTCATTTAAAAATGAAACCCATTCTTCTTGTTTTAATATGCGCAAAAATTTCAATAATTTTCTCCTTGATCAATGTATGACAATTGAGGAGATTTTTCTCCATTAAAAGTAATACAAACGCATTTAATCTTTCTGTTAAATAAAAAGAACAAAAAAAATCGAATAGAATAGCTCGAAGCAGAATAATCTAACTCTACACTGTTCTACACTTGATCACATTCAAGAATATGGTACACGGTTTTTAAGCACAATACACGCTGAGTAAAAAAAATCCTTCCACCATCACGCAAGAGCCGGCACTGCGAGAGCAACAGTGCTCCTTTCTCTACCTGGCAGTCCCGCCTTCCTTCCCACGCCCCTCATATGTGCGCATGCGCACAACAGTCAAGAACCACATCACTGAATCTGTGAGGCGTACAGTTCCATACAAATTTTTTTGTATCTTTTTCATAAACTGGGGGATGGCTACTTAAGTACTGACATTAAGCTTAAGGGATATATATTCTACTAAAAAAATAATGAAAGAATTAAAGAAAAAGGACTCATTATATTAAATGTTATCGATAATATCAAGTGGAAATAGGGGGTGCTGCAGTTCCACAGTGCCTTTACACGAGCCGCCACTGTTTACATGATCGACTAGCTGCTAACCCCTGTCCTATATTATCTACGTTAAAGGGTGAATGTATGGATGCTACCAAGAAAGGGCTTCCCAATGTCTTTAAAAAAGGATAGGGGTTTCTTAAAGAAAGGTATTTATTTGTAGAACCACACAAACATCACAAAAAGGTTTCAAATTGATCTAGCCTATATATATAAAGGTCAACAGCTCATTTATTTTTGTTGCATGGACTCATATTACTTCAAGGCATTTGGGTTTTGTTTGAACACGTATATTTATTACTTTAACAGTTGACGTTATATAAGCCCTTTTTAACATTATGGGTGGATTAGTTTAAATGCAGTGCAATACATATCCACCGAGATATTTAATTTTAACAAGTCAGAATCAAGCAGATTTTTTTATACATGCTTCACGTCTTACTACCCATTCTGGTAGTAAACGTAGCTATACATCTAAGTTTTTTTAAAATTGTCTTGATTTGATTGTAAATTATCTATTCTTGTGCGAACCTTCAACATTTTAAATCCGAATCCTAATCTTAAAAAGATTTAGATTCGATTTCGAAATTTTGAATCTTAATGTTGGAATATTCGTATTCGATTGGAAATTTTGAATCTAAATAAATCCTAGATTAGTATCCAATAGATTAAGCTCAAATTTTGAATCTATAGTTCGTACTTACTTAACAAGTTAATATAGTCAAATCGTAAACCCGTTGCATGGTAGATTGAAAAGAGGAATTAGCTTGAGTTCCAGGTCTTAATGAAATCACGTGTGGGACAACTGTTTATGAAAGCGAATATCTTGTTTTTAAAAACAGTAGCTGAGCCCAACTTATTTTACAAAATGCTAATAATAATAATAATAATATTTGATTTTCACCTTTAGAGATTAGTGCTATTTATTACATTATTTTTCCAATTAGACATAAAATGTATCCAAAATGTTTCTCGACAATTTTTTTAAATTTTCTATTATTGGATTGGATTCAGTAACTTAAAATAGTAAAATATTTAACACACACTAGCTTTGAGATGTTTTCATAGTAAGCTAGAAATAAGTTATTTGCTACTGATCTGAACCCACTTTTAAAATAAAATATTCGATCTATTTTTTTAATTATGAGGATTGGCTAGGATTCGATTCGATGGAAAAAACTTAGTATGAGAGTCAATTTATAATCGAACAGATTTTTTTTAGGCATGAAATTCGATTCTTATTCTATTCTAGTCAGTTAGCAAAGATTCGGATTCGACTCAAAATTAAAAAAAAAATTGTATTCGCACAGGTATAAAATAAATTAGACTGTCATTAAAAATAATTTAGCGTTAGGAGAGAGCTGTTGAATAGGGGAAGAGCTTATAATAAAAATTTAATAGTCGTGTAGTGGAGAAATATACACATAGGCCTACGTTTTGCTTAAAATTAAACCCCAAAATCTCAAAAGCATTTGAATGTTCACAGCCTTAGACAAATAAATTCATAGCTAAAAAATTGAGTGAGAACTCATTCTATAGAACTTTTAACGCCCAGTAAAGTTTCTTTTATGAAATATAGCTCGATTACTTACAGCCAAATCAATAACGATCCTTAACACGCTTCAGTGGCCACATTGTCAAAGGCGTCACTCTCGCTGTAAACATAGCTGCTGAAGATGGGGAGATTAAGGTTAACATCTTGACCGGTTGTAAGCCTACTAAGGGTGATTTTCCTCTATGGTTTACCACTATCCCACCACGCAAATGCGGATACACTTTTCTAAATATAACCTTTCTAATCTCAAACCCCATTAACGTAATTAGTACATAAGCGTATAACCATAACGGGTAGTAAGACGCGGATGCTGAGAAAATAAAAAATAACAATCCACCAGTTGGAACTAATGGGGTAGTGTTGAAAAATATGAAGTATGCCCACATTAGCGTAAAAGAAGATTGGCAAATTATCTAACACTAAGATGAAATACACTTAGGTATATTTTCTCGGGATTTTAAGCCTGAGCTTAATGCTGCTGGCAAACCAAACAAGAAAATATGGATTCTCTTGGCTGGGTGTCCACTGAGGCGGGTGAGCCCATAGTTTTTTTTAATTACTCATTAATATTTATACTCCACTGTCTATGTCTATATTTGACTTTGTTTTCATACAACAAACCGTATCAAATACAAAGGAAGTATACAGGGCTGTTAAAAACGGTAAGGTGTCTTTGTATAAATATTATTTATGGGCAGATAGGGGAGGGTAGATTGCAGGGGTGTCTTATAAGCCAAGAGATAGTCATGTGTGTGTGTGTGTGTGTGTGTGTGTGTGTGTGTGTGTGCACGTGGTTCGTCGGTGGTAGGGGAAAGAGCGTCGATGCTATTAGTTTTTCAGGGGTATCTGCAAGAATATGTCGAGAAGGACATAAATAATCCGAATACACCAGGGAAATACTCGTCTCTACTGACGACGAGGTGTGTCCTAACTTCAAACCACCAGGCCGGGCTTCGACTTCAATTGTCAGCACTGGGGCTGATCCCCTTCCTATAAACAATGGTTTCTCCCTTACTTCATTACACATATATGTTCTTTTTACACCCTGGATTACAACATTTTCTGTGATATCCACATCGAGGAAGATATAATTCAAAGGAGATGTTCCCATATTTACTTGGAGCTATCAGGTGAAATACTCTAGAAAATAATCTTACATCTGACCGGGATTCAAACTCTGACCTCCCCATCACAGGCAAACCATATTATACGAATATGATGCTTAGTCCTTATGCCCACCAATGTGGGTCAGATAAATGTAGTTACATTTCCTCTTTCATTATCTTAACCGACCTTCCTCTCGTCACACCATAATGTATAAGACCCTATGTTTAACGGGCCACGTCTATCCCTTTCAAACTCTTTGGAATTATTTTTTTAAAATGGAAAGTTGTGTGTTCTTGAAAACAAACTATTTTCAAACAATTAATGTGGTTTTATACCTTTGACAATATTGTTGTTGTTGAACAAAATTAGAGCTAAGCCTCCATTATTAAAATTTCAGTAAACAGGTTTTCATATAGTTCATAAAACCATTAAAATATGGCATAAGGGTACAGATGTGGTTTGTTTGAAAACATAATAAATATATGATTTATATTTAAAATAACAAAGTCATTTTCAAACAAAGCAACTATATTTAAATATTTTAAAAATGGTATGAAAAATATTAACAATGTACTTTGACAAATTAATAAATTGATGATTATGCAAAAGTTTCTAACACTTAAAAATGAAAACACAATGAGTTATTTTCTATGTTTTTTCATGTGGTTTAGTTACTAAACACAAAAATAATAGTAAATAATATAAATGATTAGGTAGCAAATACCGATATAGATAATAGATAATAAAATAGTTTCAATTAATTAAATACCTTTTGAAAGGAGTGGCATTTGACAAAATATGTACTTAATGTATAGTTTGATTCTGTTACTAAGGATTCCATACGAAAATTACAAAATTCACTAAATCTACTTTCATACATTAAATAATCAAGTAATGTGATCTGCTGCATATTATCAATGCTATTAAAATAACACTAACAAATTTTTACTGTCATTGCCTGCTTCCCTTAAGGCATTTCTTGTCAGAATGGTTGCAGTGGAAGGTCAAGAGGTGATTGAGATAAGTGACTAATAATAGCTGTTTTTAAGGTTTTATTGAAAAAAGTACTGGATATAGTAGATGACTAACGTATAAAAGAATGTGTTGATAGACATTTCTAAATAAGAGACGGGTTAGAAGTGAGACAGGCGTGTCAATAACCTGTGCTAGAGTAAGTAGGACCTGGGTCGATGCCCGGGAGATCCGTTCGTCTACGTTAATGGCCGTCCATGAAGTTGAACGGTGGCTTTCCTAAACGGATCCCATGTGCCAATTAACTCTATCAATGGTCGGGATTCTGACACGAAATATGGCCTTCTCCATTAAGTCTTAATGCGTAACGACAATGAGCTTCCAAGCTCCTGCACTACAAAGCTTCTCGAGCTAGACATATTTTATCATCAGGAAGTGGTATATTATCTCCCAACGGTCTATTCCTCAACAAATCAACAGCATTTGCGTCACTTAATTTGCAATAATCATTGTTTTATTACGTTCCGTAACAAGCTTAAATGTTGTTACTGACAGTTGACCGTCTAGATCAGAAATATTTGCATTAAAAATCGAGTTAGGACGAACCAGTCATCTGCAAATACTTGTGAGATGATTACAGTATTATGTTATCAATAATGACCAAGAAAAAAAAATTGTTTGAGTTTTCTAAAAGGGTGTTTCAAACAGATTCTTAACACATATAACATATTATTTTTATTTAAATTTACATTATCTTACTGCAACCTGGCAAAAATAAATTATCTTTTTTAACAATTTTCTTGTAGTTGGATAAACAATGTCACCTGGTACTTCCTTAATCCCGATGATCTTCCGTGCCAGTAGCCGACACAAAAGTGAACCGCTCATATTTTAAAAGTCACAAGAGAAATATTTCTTTCTAAGAAACGGGAAAAAAAAGGGCGTTTGAGGAATAGGAGTTTAGGGGGTTGGAAAATATTTTTTGAGGGATGAATTCTTAGAGGTTATGAGGGTAGGGGACTGTGTGTGATAAAATATGGCAGTCTCCCATACCCTATAATACAACCCCTATTGCTTGAAAATGAGACAACCCCGTCGTGTCGTCTTTCTTATTTTTCAATATTCTATCTTCTGTCTTGGGAAGTGACGTTTAAGAGATGTCTTCAGAAGGATGGTAGTTGGGGTCGCACCCCTTGGCCTTCAACAAGTTTGAGAATTGTGTGGGCCTTTTCTACAGTATATAAATAAGATAGCTGAATTTGCTGAACTGGATGTGAGATCTATACAAATTATTAATATTTTAGGTAAAAATTATAAATTGCGACAGTAGTCCAATAGGTAATGGCTGGATATAAATGTTTTAAATACTTTTTAATAATTGTATTTCAAATGTATAAGTTAAATCTTAACAGCCACGTTATCAAAGCAGGACAGTTAAGATATTTCCACACAAATTCTAAAAATAAATGGGAACCAGCTCAATATAAACTAATAACTATTAATTCTATTTGTAGGTTGCAAAAGTTGTATCTAGTCCGGGAATTTTGACTAAAACCGATAAGATAAAAGTGATTTATCCCTAAGTGTTTGATTTCCATCATTAATCAAGCAAAATAATTCTAATGCAGTTAATTTTGTAACTTCTTTATCTCTTTTATATTAAATAGCACAATTGGAAGGCATAAATAATATTACTATTATTAATTAAAAAGAGATGAATGGTGGAATGAATAGGTGAAAGAAGTTATGAAAGAAAAGAATAAAGCATACAAACGAATAATTGCTGTGAAGACTGAAACAAAATATGGAGGTTGTGGAACATGTACAAAGATAAAAAAAAAGAATGCAGTAAAGGAAAGTAAGGAGCAAATGAGATTAAAAGAAGGAGAAAGAATGCAGAATGGTTTTAAAGGAAATAAATGTTCTGGAAGGGGGTAAAGAGAACGAAACAAGGAGTGCAAAGAAAGACCTATGACATTAAGAACGAACGTAATGAGATGTTCTGTAATGAAAACAATATAAGAGAGCGATGGAGGGAGGTTTTTTTTAGCGAATTTTAGCCAAAAATATAGAGAAATTAAAGGAAAAATAGCGAAAATATTATGATTATAGAAATAACTAACAAGGCTGAGGTGTTAAAGGATATGAAAGTGTTTAAGAAAGGCAAAGCTGAGTGGGTAATATGGGAACACAAGTGAAATGATTAAGTGGGGAGGGGTGGGGGGTCGGGCATGGTACTACTTGCCAGATTGTATTAGTTGTTCATTGTGTATGCTGGACTTTCAAACGTTCCTAATGGTTGGAAGAATGCTGTCATTGTTTCTTTGTACAAATGCAAAGGCAGTAAGAATGAATGTAAGAATTATGGGGGAGTTAGTTTGTTGATTATTACAGGCAGAGGTTTTAGGAGAGTCTTAATTAAAAACGTGCGTGAAAAAACTGCAGACAAGATTTGGGGTTTGTATCATGTGAGCTAGAAGTTGCGCGGACCAAATATTCGCATAGTAAAAACCTATAGAGAAATGTATGGCTTTATTGTGCGTTGGTTGATCTGGAGAAAGCGTACGATCACGTGAATATGAGTATGTTATTGGATGTTCTGAGAGAGCACGGTATGGATGCATGGTTGGTAAATGTAATGGTGGCGGCGTATGATTGAAGTAAATCGTACGTTAGGGTGAATGAACCCTTAAGCAAATGGTTTGAATTTTAACTAGGTGTTAGACAAGGTTTTGTTATGTCAGCATGGTTGCGTGATGTATTCATGGATATGTGTATGAAGGATGTTTTTGAAGACTAGGTTGGTGTACAAATGGACAATGTGAATGTGAGAGTGCTGCTATATGTAGATAAGGTCGTATTAATGGTTGAGGATGACAGTGACTTGCAGAATACATTACATTGTTTGAATGTGGTGATAGGCAATATGTATCCCTGTATAAATGTCTCCAAAATTAAGTGATAGTTTTTGAAAAGGACGGATCAGGAAATGACTGTTAAGACAAGTGAATAATTTTGTGTATTTGGGCAGAATTTTCTATAAAAATGTAGGGATATTTTGTGAAATTGTCAGACGGGTGAATGCTTCTCAGAGAGTAGTTGGATGTATGCAGACTATCGCAAAGAATGAAGTAGTATCAAAAGAGGCAAAGACGGCAGTATATGAATTTGTGTTAACGCCAAAATTGTTTTATGTATGTAAAGCGTGGGTCTATCAGGTGAAACAAAAGAGCAAGGTGAACGCGGTTGGAATGAAATATCTAAGAAATGTATGTGGAAAAATTCGTATTGGCTGAGAGTAATTAATGGGTGCTGAAGGAGTGTGGTTTGAAGATAATCCAACAGGTCAATGTGAGAAAAGCGTCTTACGCTGATTTGGGCACGCTGAGAGGATAAGTGTGGATTGAGTGATAGAGCAAATATATGAAGGTAGAGTGTGTGTAGATCAAAAGAAAGGTGTATGTCATGTAGAACATGGCTAAATTTTGTAGACGAATGTTTAAAAAAGAAATACATGAAGAGTATTAAGAATTAAAGAGCACGCTTGACTCAGTGAATGGATGTTGTTGAAGCGAAGGGAATATGCAAGGATGGGAAAATATGAAAAAAGTTAGTGCGGACGGATTAAGTATTTAGTTTTTTTTTAGTTATATGAGCAATTTCTTGCCTACCCCGTAGGGGAATTGTATGATTAGGTGTGTATGTATGTATGTATGTATGTATGTATGTATGTATGTATGTATGTATGTATGTATGTATGTATGTATGTATGTAATGCATGTACATTAATTATATTTATTATTTGCTTCAGGCCTAACGTCTCGTCCCCAGATATTTGCACTTTATTAAACTAATTGGTTAAGTATGAGGACTATATAATAAGGAGAAAATGTACCGGAATTGGTGTGTAGGGAGAATGGGAAGCAGTTGATAAAAACCACCCTCATATACCTAGTGGAGATTTAAGTCTCGAGCTACCTTTCACTAAGAAAACTAGCTCATATGAACCTTACATTTGGTCTGCGTGCCCATCGATGCGGTTGCCTATTTATTAGTTCTGGCTCTTGTCAACTTTTACGTCCCTACCGACGCCGTCTGACATTATTTATCATTTTAGTGACGTCTCAACACCAGCATCGCGTGCCTCGGTAAATCACGACGTACACAAAATTAAAGAGAAAAAAATAATCACTCCCTTGCCCTCCTCTCTCTCTCAGTCCTTCTCTTTGACTGCTCTAGCACCGGGAAAAACATTAGGTCCCAGCCCCCCTTCTCCCCCGCAAGTCACCCCTATCTTGAGGGGGTAATTGTGTGGTGTTTAAATATATTTCTCGCGGCGGGACATCGCACGCACTGGATAGACCGTGGAGGATCTAATCATTTTAAAAGCCCCCAGAGGTGTGGGGGACTTACATCAATTGGGAATGTTACAAGCCTTAATTTCACGTACACAGAAAACTGTCGAGCCTAGGTCCACTCCTTTTTTTACTAAAGGGCTGTAAAGGTAAGTATACTCAAATTTTCATAAGAATTACATTTTAGAAAATATGATTTTTTTGGTCATCAAAATTGAAAACATTTACCATTTTATTTGTTTCAATCGATAGATATTTATAATGTTTTAAATCGTTTCCCCAATCACCTTCACGAATATTCGGATACATTTCCTCTAAACTATACCTCTCTGATAACTACAATTGGTATTTGTTAATATGCAAATATTATGATCAAAGGGAAAACGCCAAGACATATAAAAATGGCTGAGCTCTAGAATAGATTCAGCATTCAATACCTCAACCTTATCACCTTGTAAGAGAAGAACCAAGAATCGAACCCAAACCCTTTTAATAAATAAATAAAACTTTTACCGACTGAACTAAGGAGTTGGGCACGTAGACCTATTATTATTTAAATCCTGTGCTCGAGAAATTTTGTATTTAAAGTTTAAGAGAAGATTGTTTTATTTTATATAAATTTCGTTAAATAATCTGGGAGTTACTAGCGCCTGGGACCGGTCTCATAGTGAGCTCTGAATACTGTTTTAGTTACTTTCTTACCACATGAAACCTTAAGGCCCTTGGCCCTGTCAAGTGCAAGTCTAAGACATATTTTGTGGGATTGTGCGCGGGAGGGTGAAAGGCATGGCGTGGCTTCACAACCGACTAAAGTATCCTTCCGCGCCAACAAGAACAGATTGATCACGGAAACAGTAGATGGCGCTAGCTACCAGACAGGTCTTATGGAAAAATCATACGTTTGGAAATATCAGTTTTCTTGAGAGCGAGTGAGATATGTATGTTAATATTTTCAACACCCCTTCTATGAGAATGTATCGATGTTTTTTAATTGTTATATTTTCTTTTTTTTTTGTTATTGAGCTGGAAGTTTTCTATTGAATACTATCAATTTTATCGATATTTGATCACTGTTAAAATTACAGAAGAGGTGTGTATATAAAAAGTATAACTTAATCAACATGCTTCTATTCTTGAACAAACATTAAAAAAAAAAAATTACTAAGCAATAACAATTTTTGAAGATAATCCTTTGTTCCCATGGCTTTGCCAAATCAAATGAGCCAATCGCTTTAAGACATTTCAACCACACTGAAAACTGAGCCAATGTCACTTGGATACGATTATTCAAGGTATAATGTCTTGACGAGCTTACCCAAAACACGAGAAATGGAACTAACTTTGTTTTTATTTAAATAATGTATCTTGCCTTGTATTGTTCCACTATGAAGAGGATTATAAATAAAGGGGCATAGTATGTCAGGATAAAGATCGGCTCCACTGCAGCTCGGCACTGCACCAAACGCCTTTGATCAAAGCCTCAAGTTATACTCTTTACATTTATTTAAATTACACCACACACACACCACGCCTCCGAACAAAGAATTCAGCGGAGCCAATATTATTATTATTATTAGCACCGCGTCTTACTACCCGTTCGGGTTATACGCACTTACGCTAATGTGTAATGGTAGGGTAGATAGTGAGATGAAATGGAGGACCTACAGTTTAACGTGGAATCCGAACCATGATGGAGGCCTGGCATTCCACTGGAGCCAATAAAACGTGCGAAGGGCATGGAGTGGTGCCATGCCGCAGTTGGGGCGGACCACTAGGACTGCTACCTATATGATTAAACCAAGTGTAAAAACAACTAATTTTGAATAATAATTTGGTGAGCAAGGTGATATATAGAATATGTTATGAGACCTAAAAAAACTTTTAATTTTAATCATTATACGTGCTTAACGAAGTGAAAATATTTCATATTTAAGGTACTGTCTAAGGTATGGTTAATAAACTCTTCGGATAGATCAGAATATGACTGTTTGATTTTGAATTTATTATTATTTTATGGGAATATCTAGCAAGTGCTTTTTACACACAGTAATTACATCATAACATGACTTAAAAACTACCTTAAGCAAACCACGTACTATCTAGTACTACAAACCCAACTCTATTAGATATTTATAAGCTAGGATTATGAGCTCATACATAAATAATAAAATATAATCTTTACCACTCATAATTGAACCAGGATACTCAAGACTTGTGATCGAAAAATCCAACGAATTAACTACGGGGATGGACAAAGTTTCAAACAATTTAATATCATTTTATAAAAATTAGCTGAAGTAATAGGATGGATTTTGATCTGGGCTGGTTACATTCACATTGTCGTTATTCATTTGCTCTCCAAACCCAAACAGTCATCGTTATATTTTGTATTTACTCTAAAACTATAGTAATAGTTCACTGGCGGTCACGTGGTGAAAGACATCAATCTCGTCATGTTTGGTTTGCTTGTGATAGGGTTGTTAGTGTTCAAACCCAATCAGATTATCAAGGCCATTTTCCCTAAATAGTTTACCATTCTCTTTCCAAGAAAATGTGAGTACATATTTTCTCAACTAGACCGGTAATCTGTATTTGTGGATGGTTCGGTCTGATTGTAAGAAGCAGAGCACGGAAAATCTTAGAGTCAGCTCAACCGTGTGTTGAAAAATTTATCAATAAAAAATTTTAAAAAAAAATTGGACTTGAGGTTGTTATTCTCTACTTCTAAATCAACTGGATATCCGTTTAATCAAATAACGACAATATTAATAATCGCCTATGTCCCAAAATATCTCCCTTCTAGTCGTAGTAGTCGAAACACACACAAACACACAAGGGTAGATCATCCACACCCTGTAGGGGTGGAAGAGTTTGATTGGCGTTTAGTTAGCGGTGACGAGTCGACGGAATCACGGAAATAACATTCCCAAGTTCCGAGACTCGCCCGGAGGAAAACAAGTATTCCAGGGGTGACCAAACCCATTCTATACTAAAAAAAACATGTCCTTGTATAAACTCCTTTAACAGATCACATATTTTCGTTGAAAACAATATATTTATTCCTTCCTACTAAAAAAAATTACAAATAAAAATATATTTTTTAAACATTAGCCTTAAAAACCCTTAAACAACAGTAGCCCACATCGGTTGCACGTGGACATGTCGAACTTATCTGGTTTGATTTGTCAGTGACGAAGAGATTGGGGTTCGACTTGGTGCCATCAGTAAACCAGAACATTTGAGTTTGAAATTTATACCATGTGTTCAGAAAGAAAGTGAGGTAGAGTAGTTCAAAGTGATACACAAAATGTTTGTGTGTGCTTTTCTGCTTTTAATAGCATCACGTCTTAATACTCGTGTGGATTGTACACATATTAACTAATTGAGTTGATTTGTTAGGGGTTAGAAAGGTTGAATGCACACGAAAGTGTTCCTACATTTGCGTGGAGGTAAAGTCAAAAACCATTTAGAAAAACCACACTAAATACACCCAACTGGGATTCAAACACCTTTCTCCTTATCAATGGATATATATTCTATTTCGAGAGTGATGGCTTAGACCATTCGACCACCAAATAGGCTTTAATTTATCTTAATCACCTATGTAAGCTATTGTAATAGTACCAATAATAATAATAATGTCACACATTATAATTCTATAAACTAAATTATTTTCTTGAAAAAACTTGGCACTCAAAAATGATGGCCCATACTAACCCAGTTTGGGCACCCTTCCCTCGAGTTTGTTCCTCCTCCACGTGCATTTTGAACATCATACTAAGTAGGAGGGCATGAGACGGTTTTGCCTTCCAGATGGGTGCCACACCTTACACTACAATAACGCAGATTGCTACTAAACACCACAATCTGTCACGGCAGTACGAGGTACACTCGCGCGAGATAGTCTCCAACTCGACTCTTTACTGAGTGGACCAAAATAGTAACGCTCATTTGGATTACGTCTATCTTTGTAGCCATAATTATTTTAACAATAATTTAAACATTGATTTAATGGGTGATTTGTACACAAGTAGGGCTATTTATACCTTTGTGCTGTATTTATTGTAAATTTTAATCACCCCTAGTAACCTCATTTTATTTTCGTATTTATTTTTAGCCATTAGTGGTCATTTGTGTTAAATACAACTCTTAGATGCTATTAATAATTGCAAAAGTTGTTAAGAATAGAAATGCTTATTATTTAAGTTTATTATAGTGTTAACTTTCTTCCTCCCAAATATAACCCTATAATGGAACGAATGATCTCAACATATTAACCTAGGACAACAACCCTAACTCTTAAAATATAAATCTGTCACTAAATTTTTTTGCAGTCAACTGTATCTTTGTATATTCAGGTTAACATTGGAAGAACGTTTTGACGCTAAGAAATAATAATTGAAGAGTAGCCAACATATAAAAAACCACATTAAGTTTATTTTACAGTTATCAAAATTGAAACTATTTTTTATAAAGTATAAAAACCAAAATGTAGATTTACAAACTATTGAAATTATTGATAAATTTCTTCATATTGAAGTCATACTGAAAACACAAACACACAAATATTTATTATTTTAATTTTATTTTAGACTCAAACCAGGGTCTAAAGCCTAGTCTCAAACACTCGGCCATGGAGACAGAAGGACTATTTCTGTTATATAAAATCTGATTAGAGCTCTATGATAGCTTTGTAATAGGGTACTGCATATAAACAGTAGCCATTAAAGGGGCAGTTGCTACAAGCTTACAGATATGTTTATTAAAATTTAATAAATAACACCTTGAGCACCGGTGAGTCCCTAAACTGAATGTAAATAAAGTCCATATAGTCTAGATTACCGGTGATGGTGACGTTGGTGTTCGAATCCCAGCCAGTTATACTGAGGGTATTTTCCTAATTGGTCTCCCAATCACCCTCCAAGCTAGTGCGAGTTTGTGTCCTCTAAATAAGAATTTTATGATTCCTATTAAATTTGTGAAGTTAAATGTGAATATTCCGGGCGACAATAAGACATGGAAAAAAAACTAGTCGCACAAAATGTAGGTAAAGAACTTATTTTATAAAACAATTGAAATAAATTTATAGAGTAAATCCTACCATTAGAATATACACACGTTTAAAATAATAGGCATGGGAAATACTCAAGATCATCTTGATTAGAATTGTAAATTTAGGGTTAATCATATATATCAAACCCATTAGAGACCTAGTCGCAATGAAATCTATTAAATTCTGGACATGAAACATTAAGATGAAGATGTAAGGAACGTGAGTTAAGGATAGTGATTTTTCGGTTTTAACAAAAAAATAATTTTGTTTGTGTACTTATGTACGCGCGTGAGAAGTTATAATTCTTTGGCATCATTATTAAATGTTTTATTAATTTTATTCATTTATTTTGTAAATATTAAATAACCAATAATAATTATTTAACAATAATAATTTAATAATATTTAGTATTAGTTATGTTAAATAATAATATTTTAATTTATATCAATAAATAATACATACGGATAGTTAACCTCAATTATATTGGAGCACTTGAAAAAGTCTATAAGCACAATTTTTTTCATTAATATTTACGAATAGTAAATAATATTAATCAAAATATTCAATTTAAATCACTACTGAATATAATTTATTAGCACATATATAATTCGCACTTGTATGAAACTAAAACACGTGTTGTGAATGTAGAAACTAGAAACATGTGGATAAATATTATATATATGAAAACAGTGATCAGAGGCGACGAGCGTACCAACATGCGCGACTAACAGAGGTTCTATTTCTATTTTGTTGGTAGCTTTTTTTTTTCGAGACTTAATGAGCGGTTTAGCTTCAACCTATTACTTTTGTGTTACAGTGATGCGTGCGCATCTTAAAATTTCACTCTCATAATTTTTTCATAACGCGCCCAAAGAAGTATAACTTCAAAAATGTCTGTTCAAAATAAATAATATATTGATCCAGTAGAAACATAGAATTTAATTTTCTCCTCATGGTGATATCAACAGTTTTAGAATATCTATCATGAGCATTGAGGCGTTAGGTGTGAAACATTTTAAATGTAGAGAAAAAGTTGCCATTAAATTCTAGTATACCCATGAAAGATATTCAAGAACTGTCGATATCACCATGAGAAAAAATAAACTATAAATTTTTCTAGTGAAGCAATAATGTATGGTCAGAAAAAGTATTTCGCTATAAAAACTGAAAAAATGTTTCCTTTAACTCAAGTTCGCTATCTCCCCACCTTATATACAATAGTCAATTTTTGCAACTTCAACAAGCTTCCAAAGCTCAATTTTAAAATGTTGTATGTTTTTAACATATTTTTTTATAGATTCCAAAGCTAATTCTAATTGAAGCGCTCAAACGACATATCCGGGGACTTAACGTTTTACATACAGTTCTGGGGCTTTATACGCCTCTGGGATTGACCAAAGGATTAAACCAGAGGAAACAAAACAGTTCCATTTAAACGTGGGATGTTATGGAGCAGTTGGCACTGTTCGGGGATTACGCTAATACTGGACCCCGTTCCCCCTCATCTCTCTCACTCTTTCAACTCCATTTAGTGTCCGAGGCTATAAAATAATAATTGATTTTCCCACACGAACGCAAATAATCTCGACTGGTCTATTGGGAGAGGACGTGAACCAGAAATGATTTCGTTGATGCTCGTGTATCTGACGGTTGTCTCCTGTGCCCTAGGGCCGTAATGGCTGGCGGTGACTGACTAGGGTACCACACCAGTGGTCATACCAGCTAAGGAATCAGGCCCACGCTCTTTACTGTATGAACGATAATAAGGTAGAGATTCGAGTCATTTCCGAGTGCGCCTAGTGGTTGTTTTTAATACAAGTGATTTATCACTCTGATTTACATATCGCCTTTATATGCTAATGTGGGTGCATTTCCTCCAAATTATCTTTTTAATCATTTAATGTTGAACGTAGTAGTTAAAAACTAGATCGTGATTTGAGGGAACAGGTCAATGAGGTCGAATCTTAAGAGTGGGTGGGGAAAAGAGACCTTAGGGTGCTACTCTCGTATTATACTAACTAGACAACCAATGACGGAGAGGACGGGGTTTGATCCGGTCGGGTGTACTGAGGGTGGATTTCCCTAAAGGTTTTCCTTTCAGCGTGTAACCCTAACGGGTAGTAAGACACGGTGCTAAATATTATTGTTCCACTCTACCTCCATGCAAATGCGGGTATACTACCTTTAAATATTAAACCTTCCTAATCCCTAGCTCATTAGCGTAACCAGTACATAAGCGTATATTCCAAACGGGCAGTAAGATGCTGTGCTTATTTTTTTTAAATGTATCTTACCGAAACTTATCTGATACCATTCCGTTAAGAAAAAATAAACTTGAGATGTGTTTTATATATTAATTTTCTTAAATTTTATATTTGACGCATTGAAACATAATGGAATAATCTGAATAATATGGAAACCGGAAGGTATTTTTGAATGAGTACTTTCACATTGGCGTGGAGAAAGGATGAGAAAAAAACCCAGCGACAAATCACTAGCGAGGAAACCACCTCCAGTGTATTCTGCTGACAATTTGAACCTCGACTCCTTCGTCAGGTGAGCCTATACGTGTCACCTTATACTATACAAGCATAGATGTGGGGTTCAGATCTTTGTCGCGTCAAAGGTGATATATCTATTTTTTGCACCGCGTATTACTGCACATTTGGGTTGCATGCATATGTACTAATTACGATATTATATTAGGGATGAATTTAGAGGAAGTGTGTCCCTCGTCTGCATGGAGGAAGAGAGGAAACCATTTAATAAAAACCAGCCTCAATACACCCCACCTGGAGTCGAGCCCCTATCTACCCACCAGTGACAGTCTAGTTCATTGTGAGAGTGACGCCTTATACCATGCTACCACCGAAGCTGGTAAAGGTGATACTTAAGATTAGCTGCGTGCCAACTCTTCTAGCCATTTAGCAATGTCATCTGGATCTAGGAGGGTGAGTGAACAGGGACGGGGATGGAGATAGGATTGAGGGGAAATTGAAGAAGGGTCCATATTAAATCGAGTGAGATGAATATGGAATAATTTACTGAGTGGTTTCACAACAAGGAAGTAAGTAGGCTAGGCCTTGATAGAGAAATACTCTTCCACTTTTGTGGTCATATACAATTTCTTCGCGAGACAAGCACTATGGTAAAAATACGAGTAATACCCGAAACTGGGCATTGTATGTGTGGTATAGGGGGCATACGTATGTGTGGAAGGGGAGGGGGATTAGGGTCAGGGGGAAGGAGTTGACGTAAATAACAAATTCTCAATCTATTGTACCACCACAGACCCACAGTATCTTTAGCAGCAAACATATAATACGTTTTGTGATTATTTTATTTATATTCATACACATACCGGTTGACAAACAGGTGAAGGGGTCGTCACGATTGAAATTTCGGCTAGGTTTACTGAGATGGGTGTTGTCCTAAATGCTTTATTACACGCCCTTCCCACACATATGTGTTTATTTCCTTTAAAACTCCGCCCTTCTTATTTATACCCTCTAATGCTAAGGTGCGATAAAACACAATTATATTTCACATAGGCTACTCCAAAATTTGAATGTAATAATTTTAACTGTGGGATAAAAACGAAGCAGACTTTCTTAGAACATTTCCTTTGGTAGTAGGCTATTGATTGTTTTTGACTCATTTAAAGATGAAAGGTTCATTTGTGTTCAAAGTGACAAAAATAGTATATTAAATTTGATTTATTTCTTAAATAAAGATCACTTCGGTAATGTTTTAAATAATCAGTAAGTAAGATTTCAAAATATTGATATGTGATGAATTTAAAAAATCTTTTCTAATAAGGGATAAATTTGAGAGAAGTGGATCCCGCACAGTTAACAGCTTTTTTTAAAAATATCCTAACATATTAACAAGATCTAATTGAATTAACTAATATAACCTAATACAACTTAAATACTATCTTTCAAAATTTAATAAACTTGTGTACATAGCATTTTAGCTTTTTTTTTTAGTTTTGGCTTCACTGGCACATGGATTATATATTTATATATATAATTCACTGCCACATGAATTATATATATATACTGACGAGTCCAAAAGCTATATACTATATTAGTATATTAGATGTTTATTTACGGGTATGATAATTTTGTTGCGTGTTTTTGCAAAGTCTATATGCTATAAATACATATATTTTAATAACATACCTTTTAATTGCAATCGGGGCTAATGATCAAATTAAGAACTTTGCAAAACATGGTTTCCAACTGACACTCAACAATGAAGGCTTCAAATGCGTGAAATAAACTTTACAGAACACGATTTATTAATGTCCTAAAAGAGTAGTTCCAAGTGGGAAACCTCAAAAAATTTCAAGAAGATGAATTTATTAATGACCTAAAAGAGTAATTCTAAGTGGAAAATCAAAAAAAGTGGCAAGAATATGAAATCTCAAACATTTGACGAAGATGAAGAAGGATATACTAAAAATGCTAATGCAGAAAAAGCAAAAAAAACTACTTAAAGATAACTTTAATAAAAGTTCTCGATGGCAAAGATTTCATCTTAAAGTACGCGTGAGGAGAAGGAGGTAGGAGGGGGGACCCGTCAATACGCCGAAAAGGGTCGTTCATCATAGACCACAGCGAGAACCATTACTGTCCTAGTCATCTCTTTGCTAAGAGATTCTATTTCTTTTCTCTCTACAATCCACCTCCCCCTTCTCCCCTCTTCAGCTCGTGTTCCTATTTTGACGTCCCTCCGCAAACATCTCCATTATATGCAGAAATGTGGTCCAGATATTCAAGCAGCTATCATTTATCTCCGTGGGCAGGACAAAAACCATCATAGGCTCTGCTTCACTTCTACTGCAGAATAAGACTCGTAGGAGCATCTTAAGAGAGTGACGTTTTCAAACATCCATTCGACCATCAACTCATTAAAAATCCATTTCCGCAGATGCGGACTAAAAAAAAGAATCGAAGGGTGAACTATCCCTCAACCCCTCAACCCCACGACCCCCCCCCCTCTCTCTCTAAAAAAACCTACAACAATGAATTGTAGGTTTTGATGTGTTTTTTTTACCTCATAGATTCACTCAGACATTCATGATGGAGCTTACTTAACCTTTTTTTTCCTTCTGGGCGTTAATAGTTCATTCTATACTGAATTGTGTGTATAAAACAATGAGAGTAAAATTTTTCTTAAATATGACGTAAAAGAGCACCAACTTCATTTTGAGAATTCCAACAATTTCAAAATAACAAATTAGTAACATATTTTTGAAATAGGTCTATTTACCACTATTTAAGAAATAGGTGCAATGACAATTTTAGATATTGATAGAAAAAAAATACGCATTTTCTCTCTTTAATTTGAAAATTTTCACTGACAAGTTTGAATAATTCTATTAAAAGTGATTTGTCAATTTTTTTAAACAATTTTTACACAAAGCCAAATGTATTCTGCATGTTAATAAAATATATATATATTTTTAGTAACAATATAACTTAATAAATGTATACTGTAACTTTCTTAGGAATAGACTTATTTGACAGTTATAACAAGTTACTAGATCTAATTTTACGTATTCATTCGTAAAGTAATGCTATCTGCAGCTGTAACTTTCGATAACTTATATTAATATATAATAAGGCTATTAAATAACACATAATATAGAACAATGTTATTATCGTATAACGCAAAAATAAATTTGTATTTTTTTACATGTTTTTTCACGTGTTTAATCAAAATAAAATCAAGATATATTTGTATTTTTTTTACGGGTTACTTAAATTATAAATAAGCTCTAAACTACTCTACTCTCACTTTCTTTAGCAATTTAAAAAAAAACCAGAAAAACTTACTGACAATATTAGTTAAGTATTTGAATTAGGAAGCCTCTATAAATGGTATCAGGTCTTACCATTTTTATTTTTCTATCATATCTGCGGGTTAGTGGTAATAGATTCACCCTCCTCAAAATTATGTACTTAGGCCAGTCAATATAGGCCCCCTAATGATGTCAACGTAAGCAAGTCCAAGAAGCATTAAACCACACGGAATTCGAACTAATAATGTATTAAGGTACTTCGACAGTAAAAATATGTGCTGCACGTATTTAACAAATGTATATATTTAGTCCTGACTCACTGACTGATTCATCAACGCCCAAACAAAACCCTTGGACCTAGAAAGCTGAAATTTTGCACAGTGATTCCCTTTATGATTTAAACAAGGAATAAGGCCGGAGTTTTATAAATTCCCATGGGTTAGGGAAAAAAGAGGATTAATAGTTTTGCTTTAAAATAATCTTATTTACGTAACTATAATTATTAGAGACTTAAAATTTGGCATATAAGTAGGTAATTATAATCACTAATAACAATTTTCAGGATTTTACGAAATCCCCATGGGATAGGGAATAAATATGATTTATATTTTAGCCTTAGAGTTGCCTTATTTCTTATTAGATCAACGCCCAGCCCCAACCCTTGGACCTAGAAAGCTGAAATTTTGCACAGAGGTTCCCTTTATGATGTAGACAATTAATAATGCCAGATTTTTGAAATTTCCACAGGATAGGGAATAAAGAGGATGTATATATAATTATTATACCACAGTGGGTAACAGGCGACATGGGGGGAGGGGGGGCTTATATAATTTTTATACCATAGTGGGTCACGGGCAACACCGTGCGGGACTGCTAGTAAGCTATACATAGTTATGCAATGATTTCAAATTAACACATTTCACGAGCTATTGGGGATCAAACTTGCTATTTTATGTGTTATGCTTTATGCGTACCATTTTGTTGTTAAAGTAATTAATGCATGGAGTTGAAATGTTGGATATTTAAACATTTATATGATATGTTAACAAGAGATGTTATTATTATATTTATTATTATTATTAATAGTTTTATTTTGCCATTATCAATGTATCAAGACTAATGTATGGGGCTGAAATTTAGTATAACTAAACACCCATTTAAGGTTAACAAGATGAAATATGAATATTATTATTAATACTAATAATAATGCTATAGAAATAGGACCAGAGCCAATGGGGAATGGATAAGATCACCAATCTCGATTAGTCTAGCCTAACTATGACGGGTAGGTTGGGTCTTGAATCTCAGCCGGGTGTACTGACATGTTTTTTCCTAGGTGATTCCACACCCTCGCCCCCAAGTAGTTATGTGTACAGTTCCTCTAAATTGTACCTTTATAATTCCCTATCTTAATAATGTAGATATTCAAACAACCTCCAATGGTCGTAACAAGAAGTGCTCAAATGCCTTAGATATCTTTATCATAATACGAAGCTTAATGTATTTTATATCTATAAATGAACTAAATGGTTTTATTTTTTCTTTAATTGCTAAATTGAGGTGTGATCATTTATTATGAAGACACAAAATCGTTAAAACAACAATCTAACGTTACATGTGTTTAAATTAGCTAAAGGGTTTTATTTTTTCTTTAATTGCTGAATTGAGGTGTGATCATTTATTATGACGACACAAAATCGTTAAAACAACAATTTAACGTTATATGTTTAGTATCGCTCTAAGATAAGTGTAATATTAGCATATGCGAATTTTAAAATTAAGTTTTTTTTTCTATTTTACTTTATTGTTATCAAAATAGTAGGAGGCCATGGTCCACGTGGAAATTAATCGAAATTTTGCAGAAACATTGTATAGTAAGTAGCAAACAACCCTTCATATACTGCGACCCTTACAATATCTATTTTCAAACCACATCCAAGTTCCCCCCTTCCTCTACTACAACCAACTTGATAAAAACAAACTTCTTGGTACGGGTCGTGGCTGGGAAGGGGTGACGCACACTCTATCTGTCCCGTGGCACGAAAATGGATCACTTTCGTCAAACCAATTCAACCCTGGCGAAAAGGGTCGTGTGTTGATTTATTATCAACTCCTGCGTCGACTGAAGAGCGCTACAGAAAGGACGCATGCAAATAGAGACGCCTATGCTCGCTCTCTCTCTCTGGCAGGGTAACAGCGCTTCTCTTAGAGAGTCAGGCCTGTCTGTTCGGCTACAGATGAATAGATGGATGGTTGGGGGTTCGGATGGATGACTGAATAGATGGATGGGTAAAAGGGAGTGTCAAGAGGGGAGGTGAATAGTAAGATTGGTTAAGTGACAAGTTTAGGATATTTATATCTATTGATAAGTACCACAAAAAAAGGATACAACGGGTTTAAAAAAATACAATTTTAGAAATGGTTTTTTATAAACCTTATTAATTTCATAGTAGGCTATATTTTTTTTATAGTGACCCTTTATTACTACCAGTCCGGGCAGTACTAAATTTATTTTACCTCCAAGATAACCTAATTCGAACTTAATATAGAAATCTTGTGGGATATATTTTCTATATTAATCAAATAAAGTGTCATAAACATATACACATTGCGAGATAGCCACCGCGGTTAATAGCTCATGTGTACAAACGTGTGCACCTCGAAGCTGGAATTTTACAGTTTTGATTAATTCTTATAAATTAATTAAAAACTGGTTCGGAAGCACTATAATGAAGAGATTTTTTCCTACTTGTTTGAAGCAAAAAGTTATTGTCCGGGTTCTTCTGCTAGTTTTAAATTAATAAACCTTAAATTTTCAGTTATTGTAACCTATGTGTTTTACGTATTTTCATTCAAATATACATTTTAGATTCTTAATAATGTTTACTTTACCTTATATGTCTAATATGAAAATACATTTTCCCTAAAGAGTGTGAACTTTGTAGAATTTGTCACTTAGCTTAATT
This sequence comes from Timema californicum, assembly GCA_902141385.1. NCBI lineage: Eukaryota > Metazoa > Arthropoda > Insecta > Phasmatodea > Timematidae > Timema > Timema californicum. Next base: position 377,887 of record CABFOW010000028.1, read on the forward strand.
ATGTATTTTAATTTTTGTAATCTGAAACTCAAAAAATAACAAATTAAGATTAAAAAGGCTTTTTATTCAATATTGCACACTTCCTAAGTTTAGATGAACCAATAAAATATAAAATATGGGTATACTTGATAATATTTATGAATGAGGATGTACACAGCCTTCAAAACATTAAAAATCATTGGTTCCGAGGAATGTAAACAAATTTGTGGGAATATAGAAGGTGGGGAAATCATTCAAAAAAACACTTTCAATACACCTGAATGAGATTATAGCTCTGACAGTGGCAAGGCAGACAAGATGAAAATGACGTTTTATCCACGTGATCACTGGTAAAGGCCATGGTATAGTCGATTCATCGTTAAAAAAACCTCCGACAGATTAAAAAAATCTATTCCTTTACATTTGTATACAATTATGTGCGCTCAGCACTTCTCCCTGGAATCTAAATTATTTAATATAGATTTAATTCCCGTCAAATATGGCTATTAGAAAGGACTGTATCTGATGGCCATAAAAGCCATCTAGACTCTTTTAATTCATTAATACGTCAAGTCACATATTCTGCCGGTGTGACTTTTGATAGATCATCATAATCATCATCATCATCATCATCATCATAAACAGCTTCCAGCCACTGGCTGGGTCTGTTTTAAACATAAGCCTTTCAACCCCCTCCTTTCCTTCCACCACCTCTCTCCCTCCACCTTGGTCGAGTCCTCTCTTCTCTCCTCCATACTCCTCCTTACTCCCATCAGCCATCTGTCTCTTGGTCTTCCTCTCAGCCTCCTACCTCCACTTCTATATCCAACATCCTCCTGGTCATCCTTTCCCTCTCTATTCTTCTCACATGACCATACCACCTTAGTCGTGCCTTCTCTATCTTGTCCTGAACTGGCGTTTTCTTTACTATTCCTCTTATTCTCTCATTTCTCGTTCATAGATAATTCTTATTAATAGGTGTATACACTGAACGGGTAGTAAGACACGGTGCTAAAATATATTTATTAATATTGTAAAAGTGTATTAATGTTGAAAGCAAAATATTCCATCGCATTATAATAATCAATGTAGACTCAATTTATCCTGAAAAGTAGCAATTTTATGTTGACCGACTACGATATGACCATCTCTTAGAGGTTGCACTGTAGAACATACTTTGCCACCTGTCAGGGTAGACGAAGTGAGCAGTCAAATGAAAATCCAACTTCACCATTGACATTGAACTTGAATTTATCTAAGTAGATTTACTTTAGCACGCTACATAATGTTAACGCAATCAACAAATATTATTAAATACATTTAGATGTTATCAATCTGGACTTTCTATAAATCTCTTTAACTCAATCTTGTAAAGCTAAATATAGTATAACTTTTTACATTCAAAGTCCAAGGGACATCTAAAGAATTTCCGAATACCCAAAATTTGGATTAGTCATTTTCTTGAGTAACAAGGCAGCTCGTTCACAATAAATCAATAACCTTAAAATATGCTATATAAAACACACACCATAAATACATATATAAAAATCAGGAAATATTCAAACACAAAATATAAATACTTGAATAAATTAGCATATGAAAATTATTGACTTAAATTAGAACTGATGAAAGCCGATACAATACATCCCCTATATTAGAAAACTCGTTCGCTGCCTGTGCATAGTTCTCCGCCTTCTTATGGGCTAGCTAGAAATTATTTGACATTCTTGGCATATAGGATGATTTAGTAAAGATCATAATGTTAGGATTAAAATGAGTAAACAAACTCGAAAAAATTAACAATGTACTGACTTTGAGTTGTCAGAATATTTCCTTCTAAAACTCGAATTATAAGCTATTTTATTACTCTTAATTTAAATAGACATTTTATGAGAAATCCCGGTGGCTTCAATTTATCCAATTTTTCGAATTAACCAATGTGGAACTAGCCAAAATCTAATGTAATACCTTTCTATTCTGTATTTTGGAGGAATACATATGAACAAACCGCGCTAACAAACAAAAACAACATGTATTTGAGGTATCTCGTATATTAAGGGTGGTATAAATCATGACCTATATTCATTTGCCATTTTCCTCTTCCCACCATTTTCCCCACCCTAACTTGTTAAAGTTCCATTACGTGAATGAGCACACACATCTAGGATCTAGGCTTGTGCAAACCATAATCATATGAAAGCATCCCCCCTCCTCCCACACCCTCTATAATATAATAAATGCAACGAAAACAACTGCCTACTATGGATCAAAACATCCGTCACCAACCATAATTAATTATCTTCCCAGCACTAATTAATGATGAAACCTTCTCCCCGTACCCCTAAATACCCCAGCCATTGTAATGTTAAAATTCGACTCATTAACTCTGCAGTCATCTGTCCACCCCACGTTGCTTATCTTTCCGATACAATCATTTTACCAAAAAAAACACCTTATATCCACTGTGTTTAGATTTATGCAAGAAAAATTATCGTGTAAGTAGGATACAATTTTTTTAATAGGCCTATATTTAATCTAAAGCTACCCATACCAGTAGACCCGTGTGTGTATTAACTGTTGATATCCCAGACAGGTAGTAAGACATACGTAGACCACGAGAAAACATTGCAGTTTGAAAATACATGGAAGTATAGGAACATGAATTAGAAACAAATCTAATCTAGAGTATCAACCTGATTGATACGAATTAAATATCCGAGAAATGGGATGAGCACACAATCACATACTTTAAATAGTTCTCGATAAAAGCAAAGTCTCCTAAAACTATAATCGTTATTATTATTACAATTAGTATTTAACATCATATACTTTAAACCACAGATCATATCAACACGTGAATTAAAAACTAGCTTAACTCTTTAATAGTCGCAGCATCTAGGCTATCGGCCGTTCATTCATAATCATATTTCATAGATTATTTAACCAACGATAGATTTTTCAACCATGCAAGAAATTAAGGGAGTCTAACACCGACAACAAACCTCCCACTTTTGAGAGAACTCTGAAGTTTCAGAATTCACTTCCGGCTATATAAGCTTAAAACATTTTTACAATCGAAACCACTAATCGGTATCGTTCATCCCACGAGCGTTCTGGCTTTATTCCATGCGAAATTCCGTGTAGATATTAAAAACATCAATAACTAATAAATCCAAAATACTAATAATATAACTATTATTTCGATCCGTGAACGCTTAACGTAAGTAGGACTATTAGAGCGTGTGATTGAAATTATAACGATATTAGAAAAGTACTCATGCGCATTATGAAGATATTTATTTAGCACCGAGTTTTAATACCCTTTTGGTTTATACGCTTATGTACTAATTACGCTAATGGTTTTAGGGATTAGGAAGGTTTTATTTAGATGATGTGTATCCACATTTGCGTGGAGAGAGAATGGAAAACCACCTCATTACACCCAACCTTGGTCTCTCCATCAACGGCAATCTATCCTACTGCAAGAGTAGTACGTTAGACTATGCGGCCATCAAAGCAGGTCATTAATGATTACATTTTGATCTAACAGGAAATTGAGCCAAAAATCTCACAGTTACATACTGATATCTGGAGAATCTTTAAAAGTTTAAACCTGGTTAAATAGCTTCGTCTTAAGTGGTATTCACCACAACAAGTTAAGTAGAAGAAAACCAAAACCTTTAATTAAAAATATTACCAGGCCTCAATAGGTATCTCCAGTTTTTAAACTTAATCACAAGTTGACCCAAACATGGATTTTTACAACTGTAACAAGTTTTGTTTTTATTAGCATAGTGTCTTACTACCCGTTCATGTTGTACACATGTGTATTAATTACGCCAAGCTGTTAAGGAGTAGGAAGGTTGAACTGATTTGGTTTGGAAGAAGAGTGGTAAACCATTAAGGAAAAACAACCCTTGGTACACCCAACAGGAATTCTACCACCGATCACCTCTTCAAAGACAGTCCAGTCTATTTTGAGATTGACGGCTTTGACCATGTGGTACCTAAACTGGGTAGAATTTATTTCAATAATCAGAAAATTTCCAAAGGTTAAGTAACTGGACATAGGTGGAGGTATCTTAATATACGTTATTATTATTATTTAGCACCGCATATTACTTCCCGTTCGGGTTATACGCCTAAGTTCTAATTACTCTAATGGGCTAGGAATTGGGAAGGTTGAATATAGAGGAAGTGAAACAGCATTGGTGTGGAGGGAGAGTGGAAAACCATTTAGGGAAAACCACCACCAATTCACCCGAGTGAGACTCGAAACTCACTCTCCCCGTCCTCGACTGTCTAGCTCAACACGAAACTAGCACGTTAGCTAACTACGCCACCGAGGCGCACGGGACCGTTACTTAACCAATGGGTTTCTCTTTTGTCTCGATGTAGCTCATAATATAAGTATTTTTTACCTAATTTGAGCAGGAGAAAAGGTAACCAATGATAACGAGAATAATATACATATACCTGAGGTGTGTCATAAAATAAAATAAATATGTATACAACAAAACGACGGAAAAAAAACACTATCATAATTCCTAGTACACTTATTAAAGGAGAAATATTCTATCTCACGTTATTTTATATTATTTGGAAAGTTTCTTTGGTTTTTGAAACTTACAATTGATTCTAAAAATATATTATGAACAGCCTTCCAACATATTTTCATAGTTTTGAAAACCACGCAAGCTAAGACCTAAAAATTTAAGAAACGTGCTAAAAGTGTTTAAGAAACAATACTTATCTTGCTAAAGTTTCTAATAATGTTTTTTTCTGTAGAATTAACCCATTTCAATTCCATAAATTACAATATTTTTCCCACAGAAAATAAGATACTCAATATAATTCAAACCTTATTGGCGTAACCTTAAACTAAATATTTTCTATTATAATAGTATTTATTTTACTAGAAATTGTAATATACATTTTTAATTTACTATATGTTAATTATTTTTATAAACCACAAATCCTATCTTTTTATCCTCACAAACCTACAACGTGACAGAGAAGAAATACTTAATAAAGAAACCTATTCAATTCCAGATTTACAATAAGCCTATTTTTAATTAAGTGCTCTACTTAGCTATCCTCTTAGTCAAATATTTAAGGCCACTTTGGTGGAAGCATGGTCTAAGGTGTTTCTCTCGCAGTAGACTATACTTCTGGATTTGAATCCCAATCAGGTGTAATTAAAGTTTTCTTCTGAATGGTTTTCCACTCTCCCTACATGCAAATGCAGGTAAACCTCCCATTTTTTATCATCCCCATCACCCCAGCATAATTAATATATATATATATATTCGTACAACTTGAGCAGGTAGTGAAACTTGGTGCTAAAAATGTCTTAAAGGAGGTCGACTACATTAGTTATTTAAAACACTGGTTTGCTCATATGAGTTTCAAAACTAATCGGTATTTCGAGTAATGTTTAATAACGTGACAAACCTATTATATTTTTAATGACGCTAAGGTTGTTATCTTAGTGTTAAATTTTGCTAGCCTAAGCTAGTTAGTTTGTAAATTTGTACTTATGCCTATATTTATTTTGTTTGCCACCCCGGTCTAGGGGCAAGGTGTCGGACGTCTGTGTTGGGGGTCCGGGTATCAAACTTCGGTCCTGGCACAGATTTATCTGATTGTCAAACCATTCCTTCACCTTTTACAAGACGTGTCTTAATCACAACTTGTGAATGTGTGGAATGACAAGGCCTCCACCGAGGTTAGGATTCCACGTTAAACTGTAGGTCCTCCTTTTCATCTCACAATCACCCTACCAGTACACATTAGCGTAAGTGCTTATAACCCAAACGGGTAGTAAGACGCGGTGCTAATAATAATAATAATAATAATAATAATAATAAATAATAATAATACCAAATGATTATAGACCAACTCGAGTCTAACTGTTAAGGTCCTTATGGTTGTATGAAAATTGTTGAAAGTGTCTTTATAAAGTCTGGGTGAGGGGGTGAAGGAAGGTTGTCATGGATTTGAAAGCTGTTGTTGGGGTAGGAGATACAGGGGAGGGTGTGGTGGTGGTGGTGGTGGGGGGGGGGAAGTTGCTTAATGGATTAATGCAAGTATTGACCTGGGGCATGAGGGTGGTCGGGCGGCCTGTCAACACGCAGAATAATCCAGAATACCTCCCTCATCCCTTCATCCCCTGGCAGAATAGTCCAATCACCGTGTACACGACAACATGCGTGGCTGGAAATGGGGGAGAGGTTATAATTAAACAACCAACAAACCTATTATATCACAATAAACAGTGTCAACTATTGTTCCTAATATTATTAATATTCGTTCATGGGTGTTGCTTGGACAAAACAAAAAACTGTATTACATTTTGGACATGATGGTCCTTTCACTGTAATAACAATATTTTCAATATTAATTATGGGATGGTAAGTAATTTTTCAATGTTAATTATATAATGATAATATGTTGAGAAAGGGATGTATTCCTGGTTTCGGCTTAGTGTAAACGGTAAATAAAAGGTTATTGGAAACGTATTCTATTTAATTATCAAACGGAAATTGGATTTGAATTTTCTCAAATCAAATTTATATCTATTATATAAATAAGAACACTACTTGAAATCTATCTTTAATCAGGACCAAAAATTAACAATACCTATTCAACCCTAATGCTATAAATATTAGTTCATGAAGAGATCAATTTGTGGATGTGGGTATAGCCCAAGCTAAGTAAGGGCATTATTCTTTCAGATTTCTAAGTAAAACTTGTTTTGGCCAAAATAAATCAAAGAATTTAATTTTATTTACATGGTGATATCAACAGTTGTTGAATATCTGTCATAAATGTCATGGAATTTATTATTTTTTTATCTTCATTTAAAAAGTTTATCATCGAATGCCGCTATGCTCAAGACAGATATTCAAAAACGGTTTGATATCACCATGTAAAGAAAATTAAGTTACAAAAACTACAAAATCACTTCCTCAATATTCCCCCCATTTAAAAAAGTATATTACTTATAGGTATACCCACTTCAGTGGGTAAACAGTTTAAGGCATCACTATCACCATAGACTGGGCTACAGAAGACAGGAATATCGGGGTTCAAATCTCAGTCAGATGGTACCCTTCCTCTAAATTCAACTATTCTCATCCTTATCACACTAGAGTATTTAATACAGATGCGTACTACCCAGATGGCTAGTTAGACGCGGTACTAAAATAACAAAAAACAACATTTGACCCATTTCACTGGCCTCATGGCCTAAAGGCAGTGTTATTCAAATGTATTTGCGTTCCTCCAAATATAATTTATTTCAAATTCGTATCCTTAAGGTAGTTGGTGCGTAATACACGTTTTAAATATTCTTTAATCTAAGTGTATAATAAATTACACCCTAAATAATGTCTTAGAAGGCACTTCCAGATGTCCCTACGTTTTAAGCTCTTGGGGCAATACTATATATATGACCCTGATCATTCAGTGTTCATCATTAAATATAATTTATTTACAATATTATTCTTGCTACTACATGTACTAGCCATTCTGCCGTATATTCCGTATATTTACTATAGGCCTATTTGTAGGTTATTAAATTTTACGTACCCTTAAGATGTAATCATGTATGGCTACCCCCGGAGGATTTAAAAGTACACAGAACAAATACTATATTTCTTTAACAGTGTATATTATATCTTTATGCTATTTGGTGAGATGAGATAATTTTTTCCCCCCATTACGTTTCTATAACAATGGATATTATTTTGTTTCCATTATCTTACAAATTTAGAAAAAAGGAGGGAAAAATTCTGTGAGGTGCGATAGACCTATCTATATTTAAATCGATAGTTCTTTCATAATAGCGTCTATACATTCATGAATTAACGTGGGTTATGTAGACCATATATGATCGACAAAACAAATTAATTGAAAATAAGAAAAAAATCAAGTTTTAAATATAATTTTCCCAAAATTCAATGTAAAATTAAACAAAGAAACATTAAAGGTGCATTTATCTTTATTTTGTGTTGTTTTTAAAAACAAAGTGTGTTTTCAATTAACTCACATTAGCTTGAAGGCATGCCTTTGCAAAACTAAAAAAAAATAAAGAAAATCCCCCTTTCACGTTTACCAACCATTTAAAGCTAAATAGGATACACACCAGTACAATTACTTTCATTTCCCATCTAGAGCCTCCTTCTAAATGCCCCAGCATGTCAACAACATAGGAAATGGCAGGGACTAGCCAATTTAACCTAAGCACCTTCCGCGCCCTTATACACCCACCTTAAAACACAAACGTACCATTACTAATAATAATAGTATAATGTACAAATTATGTTGTTGGTTAACGAAGTCCCACGACCGTTCTCCCTTCCCCTTTCCCCCTTTTCTACAACACACAAGAGTCTCCCCCTTTAGCCCCCCTCCCCCTACACTCTTAGCGTTAAAAGCCATCTTAACGCTTTGCTTGTCAATTAGCAAGTGACGCTATTGCGCCAAGGGTGGCGCGGGGTAGAGAAAGGGTTAGTTTTGAGCGTGACTTGTGGGAAGGGGTGGCTTAGAGAGAGGGAAGAGGAGTTCCAAGTCCTTGTCAACAGACGCCATTACTGCGTGAGAGGGTGGCTGGGAGGATAGAGGGGGCGGGGAAATTAGCATTGTTATAACAAAACGACGCGACCGCACGCCGGAGACATGAAAATCTTCGACAAAGTTTAAGTTCCGTCTTCAACTCAATCTTGGGTAGGGGTTTAAGGGGATGGGGCTAATTGCTTTCAATTTGTCATCTGGAGATAAACTCCCGTCTTTATTTAGGAAGGTGGGTATACTATTACTTCGTCACTCAAGGTTTAACTTTCTGGGATTGGTTTCTATTCTATTAAACAAACACTGGGTCTTACACGTAACATTTTAGCCCTGTCAGCATGAGGTTTTAACTAGACAGCTAACTGAATTACTCTACTTAGCTATTTAATAAAACCAAATTGGATACACAACCCAACCAACGAACTAGTTTTACCAAACTATCAACGAAAAGCACATTATAAACAGGGCACGTTTAATAACACGAATTACAACATAAATATACAAATTAATAAATCACATAAACCATTCAAAATATAGTTCTTTCTTTTAGCACATCCTCAAAAATTATATTCATTAAGTTCAGCGTAGTCCATTATTTCATGACTTGTTAACCAAATCGCACAATACTTCAAACAATCCGGAAGCAAAATTTAAAAACAATAGTGGTAATACTCAAGTTAAAATTTAAATTTTTGATAATTTTCCAAGAGCAGGTACAATAATATAGTGAAAATGAATATACCATACAGTGAGATGACTGAATGCGTTTTTGTGCAAGTTTTTCGATATCAATAGTTATTGCTGGTTCTAAAAACAAGAATAATAAATTTGATTTCTAGTCTTTTACTTGCCATTTTATTTTGTAAAATGCAGCATAGGTGCCTCCAAATAACAATAGTATTTTAAGGGATACATTTGAAAGCCAAACTTATGCTAGGAAGGTTCTAAAAGTTTTTTTTAAATATTCAAGAGGAAGATAGAACATTATTTCTAAACTATAATTGATTTATTAATATCAAACAGGCCCATCACGAGGGAGAGACTATTAGCACATCAGTACCAGGCCCGGGACTTCCATGGGCCCGTGCCTAAAATCCAAACTAACAAGCTTAAAATAAATTGTAGATAAAATAAAGCATGAATGATAAGCAACAAAATGCCTATCCACACTTAAGAACAATGGCTGTCCAACCCACCAGCTATTGTTTCCTCCGGAGGAACTTACTGGCATTTGTCACAATGATATCATTGGTTTGGTGCAGTCTTGTTCCTAATTTTAAAATGTTCGGAAGTTTCACGGAGCTTATTATTTTGTTCTTAAATTAAATTTGTTGCATTAAGAAAGTAGGGTAATGAATCAAGTTAAATTTAAATCTAAGTATTTTATTATGCGCGTAACAATCTAGGTGTTAAAATACAGATTAATTTGAGTACAGTGCTTTTGTTTTGTAAATTTGACCCAAGATTTATAAATATACGTGCAAATTTAAGTCTAACAGTGGTGGCATGACAGGGTGGGGGGAGGAAGGGATTTCTCCTCTTGAGAAATATTTTGTGTCCTCCTCCTGATTGAAATAAACCTAGCCCTCTATGGATTTATTTCATACCCCTCTGATGTTATTATTTTTTTAAACCTTTTACGCTATATCAAATATTAAGCTGAAAAATTCTCTTGTATCAAACTCCAAATATATTCTAGAAGCTTTCAATTTTTAAAATTATGGCAGGACAGGACACCTATAAATATTAATGAAAGGTAGTTAATTAAAATAACAGGTGAATAACACTTTATTTAGCTTCTAGTGGAATCAAATTTCAAAATTTTCCAGGATGTAGACAATTTTAAATAGCTTCTGAGGCATCTAATTCGTTACACATTCACACGCGAGAACCGCTTCAAATAGTTTCTAAGGGCCCTAATATTAAAATTTACAGGAAAGATAGAAAGCATACAATTTAAAAAAATATGTTGGAAGAATATCAATCTAAATAACTTATAGATACATCAAATTTAAAAATAAATCAAGTTGAGGAAAACTTCAAATAGCTTATAGAGGTCCCAATTTTCAGAAATTTGCCAGGAGGAGATACATATACATATAAATATACAAATAATTTTTCAAAAGATTCCAGATAAAGACTTCACTAAATAGCTTTTTGGAACATTTGAATTTAAAAAAAATCTAGAGTACTTCAAATAGCTTGAAGAGAAGTATAACTTTTTAAAAATAATTTGAGTGAGGTCCAACCCAACCTATTTACAAAAATTTGCTTATGCTCCAAGATCCCTTTTAGGTTTGGGGTGAAGACTACTAAAAACCCTTTCTTATTTGGTAAGCTAATTTGTCCCCCCTAGACAAATAAGGTTTCATGATCTGCCCCTGGTACTGGGACCGGTTTGAGCACCTGGTGGGTCTGATACCAGAGCATGAAGTTTTGTCTCTGAGTATCTAATACAGATCCGAAATTATAGAACTGCATTTAATAAATAGACTACTATTTTGTGATAGACCCACAACAATAGGCTACTAATATTTATGATGTATACATATAATATTTATCTTAATCCTTTAGATATTGAGCGTCAGACAATGACAAACCACGGCTGGAAGATTTTAATTCAAATACCATTGAGAGTAAATATTGGGTTCTTCAATAAATAACTTATAGATACATCAAATTTAAAAATAAATCAAGTTGAGGAAAACTTCAAATAGCTTATAGAGGTCCCAATTTTCAGAAATTTGCCAGGAGGAGATACATATACATATAAATATACAAATAATTTTTCAAAAGATTCCAGATAAAGACTTCACTAAATAGCTTTTTGGAACATTTGAATTTAAAAAAAATCTAGAGTACTTCAAATAGCTTGAAGAGAAGTATAACTTTTTAAAAATAATTTGAGTGAGGTCCAACCCAACCTATTTACAAAAATTTGCTTATGCTCCAAGATCCCTTTTAGGTTTGGGGTGAAGACTACTAAAAACCCTTTCTTATTTGGTAAGCTAATTTGTCCCCCCTAGACAAATAAGGTTTCATGATCTGCCCCTGGTACTGGGACCGGTTTGAGCACCTGGTGGGTCTGATACCAGAGCATGAAGTTTTGTCTCTGAGTATCTAATACAGATCCGAAATTATAGAACTGCATTTAATAAATAGACTACTATTTTGTGATAGACCCACAACAATAGGCTACTAATATTTATGATGTATACATATAATATTTATCTTAATCCTTTAGATATTGAGCGTCAGACAATGACAAACCACGGCTGGAAGATTTTAATTCAAATACCATTGAGAGTAAATATTGGGTTCTTCATGTATCTCTAAAGTAGGCGAGATACTAGAGATTCACACTAATCTAGTGTGGGACACTAAAACTCTCACTAAGCATCTTTAACCCGTATCGGGGGACATCCACACTTAACTTCAAGCTCATATAGTCTGATTTTCCGGTGATGGGTGGATCAGCATTTGAGCCCTAGCTGGGCGTTCAGAGAAAGTTTTTCCTAAATAGTTCTCAGCTCTTCCTCCACACAAATGAAGGTACACTTCTTTTAAAACTCCAACCTACTCATTCTCATGACATCATAGCTATAAATATTGCGTAGGCTATAGCCCAAAGGGGTGATAAGCCTCTTGGTCTAGTGTTCATCACCCCTGGCTACTGATCTGGAGGTCCCAGGTTCTAATCCTGGTGGAGTTATAGGTATTTTTCTTGAAAGGGAAGCTGTTCTTATGATAGCCATGTTCTGTTTAATTAGGCTTAAACTAGATTTAGAATCTACACTAGCTACACACCACCATCATCACATCATTTTATTCTAGTTATGACGTATGGACAACCTCCAAGATATACCCCAGGCAACATTCTGTTTCAACAGTCACATACACAATGACCGAACTAGATTATATCTCTATCACGGTCAAATAGGCCTATTCCATAGACTTAAAAGAACAAAAATACATACATAGTAAAAAGAGGTACTAAAATGCGATGAATTAAAAAAAATAAAAAGTAAGATAAGGTGTTAATAAAAAGTCAACCAATAACATATTTTAAAAACAAATACAAACATTTGACTCAACCTCAAATACCAGCTCTATTTGACTTGTTCGCTTTGACTCCAGCGGTTGTTCAGAGGTGGCCTGTCTTGCCCTCCCTGAGGACCACCCCAATTTAACTTTGAGAGGGGGATGATGAAAGGTGGAGGGTAAGACTCCCGACCGGGCCACTTTTCCCTACCTCCTACTTCTCCACTCCCCAAACCGCAGTGGGGAATTGAATCAAACGGACGATTTCTTGCTCCCACCCATTCCTTGCCCCCCTCTTCTTTTTTCACCCATTCTTTCTTTTTAACGTCCGCTCCGCTTCCAGATCCAAGTACAACCTCGTTTTCTCCCTCAAGGATTGCGAGAAAGGGAAAAAAAATCAGGAACCCGTGTGGGGGTGAAGAGTTGGGGGTTGATCCCACGGGATATCCTGTTGGGCTTGATTCGAAAAGAAAAGGAAAAACGTGCTGACCACACAACTTTTCAAGAATCAGCGAGATTCATATGGAATAAGCCATGGTGTAGGAGATGGTGAGGAGGTAGATTAATAGATAAAGACGGGGAGAAGCATATAGTTAATATAGATTAGGCCTATAGATAGGTGCACACTATCACATATCACATCGGCTCGTATCACTCAGAATATACTAGGAAAATTTTCCCGAATTGAGTGTTTACCCATTTTTATTCATATAAATAAAAAGTAATGTATAAACGATCAGGGACGATGATTTACGAACAAGTGTACGCCAATATAGAAAAAAAGTACTGAAACTATACACCTTTAAATTTATTTGTCCTAAAGGAGTTAGGATGCGAAATGGCAACGCGGCAACGTTAGTGCAGCTAAATACTTCTAGCTACAGTAGCCCCATGGCTTTTTTGGTGCTCGGAAAAGTTACCAGACCAAATTATGTATCCCTACGCTAAGCCATATGATCTGCAAAAACATATGTTTAGCAGCTGTCACTTCTGACAGTCAACATTTAGGTATATACCTGAATGTTGACTGTCAGAAGTCAGCTGTGAGCTGTTAGTCGCCACCAAAGAAGCCATGGGGCTACCGTATATTAAATGTGCAAAGCTAAAGTTTCCGAGTTCAATTCCCGTGCCCAGATTGTAATTTTTTAACTTAGTAACAATTGATTTCAACATCAGATGTGATTGTGTGGACAACTATCGCATATCAGTTTATGATACACATTAATTTATTAGACAAACATTCGTAATCAAAATCCAAGATTTAGCGGATATGTTTAAAACCAGACGTAAAAGGACCAATTTACCTTAGCGTAACCACCTTTAGCGCTTGATACACACATGTCAAACTCAAATTATTAGTTTAAGAGTAAGATTCACAATCAGTGTGTGTTGTTGACAACATCCGATAGAAACAAGTTTGTTTAATTATATTCTATACTTTTGTTTTGATAGAGCGTCTTATTACTCGTCGTGACTATGCACCTTTTAATCACGCTAGTGGGTAAGGGATCAAGACAATATAATTTAGAGGAAATTTAACCGTATTTGAGTGAAGATAATGTGGGACACCATTTTGTAAAAACAACTATAAGTCTATGAACAAAATAGCTACCTCTCCATGCACTTGGATAAGATACAAAATCAAATCCCTCTATTTCTATTTGTAGTCAAATTCGTCGAGTGAAAAAATCGACATTGGAACGAAGTTGGCCTCACTAGTGTAGTAGTGGACACTGAATCGTGAAGTCAAATATAGGAGGGTTCAATACCCAGCAAGTAAAAATTAATACCAGTGTCAAGGCAATGCTCCATGTAAAGTTCCTCACGCGCTAACCAAACCCTGCGCTGATCTCCCGACAACGCGATCCGGAATGGAGTGACACGCCATTTGGCAAAACACAACTCTCCCAACCTCTCTCTTACATCCTTCTGTCCCCCCATTATCATCGCATTCTATCCCCATTCCGCGAGGACCCTCTTTTTCTCTTAGTGCGTGGTGCGGGCCCTACTCCGCAACGTGCTAGCGCCATTATTTCCAATTCTCCCTGGCGATGGAGGCTGTGATCCTGGTGTTGCTGAAAGCGCCGGGATCTGGAAAGGATAGACTGGTCTGAGTGCAATAACGAGGAGGGTCATCCAGTTTATAATAATATTTGTCTAAGAAGAGTTTCTCGGACACCGCATCATACATTTTGGTATACTTACATACGATTTAGGTGAGGGGGCATTAAGGAAAGAATTCAACATATTTCTAATAGAGGAATATTTGATCAAATACATTTAAGAAATAAATAAACTAATACTAGTATGCTTAGTGATTGTTGAATTTAACCACAGACCGTATTTATTATAAGGCAAGAGTGTTAGCTGTGGCAACTGCGTGGGGAGTGACGTCATGCTGCCTAAAAACCTGCTGCTTCTTATGGATAATACGTGAATATTTCCCGTTTTCTTTCATTTAAAACTTTAGGGCCTATTTGGTATTTTAAATGGTATTGATTTTAAAGGAGTTTTGGTCTAAGTGAGTTTTACAAGTATCATTTAAATACTGGTATCTAAAAAAAAGTGAAAATAATGCAACAAACAAACATTAATATAGAAAATAATTTTTAGTAGATATGGATGATGTTTCATTCCCAAACATACTAACTATACTACATATGTTAAGAGTGAAAAAACCCATTGTTTTGAAGCTTTGTAAGAGTTATTTTATCCAATCAAAGAGTCCTGTGATCAATTTACAGGTCTAGGTGTGGCAAGCACAGTAGCATATATTTGAATAAAATTAAGTTTTTTTTGTTTGAATACAATAAAATGTTGATGCTCACCATTTGTTTTAATTTGCATGCTTCATAGTTTTAAAGCAACGAAGAACACAAATGGGCACTACATATCCAACCCCTTTTAAAAACATATTTTGAAGGAAGCCATTATATTACCCACAAAAAAGATATAAAAAAACTATGTGGGTTTACTTGATTTTATTACCATTTATCAATCGCGAGAAGTATCATTTTGGAACTTAAATTTTCAAGGAATGGTAATTTCAAATAATGGTTCACTATAAAGTTTTTATCTATCATTCATGTGTTTGTAATTGTGTATATGTATATTTTAAAGCATTAAAATAATAAAGAAAATAATGAGTTTCAAGTTATCTAAGAAGATATTTGGTCATAGTTTTATCTTCATACTCTAAAGACTGGGATCATAATTATATTTAAACATACATTTATAAGCAGTAAGTTATAATATGGCACTAGAGCGAATTACTGGTTTTTAAAATCCGTTTGGAATTAAATGTTCATCAAAATAAATGTGGAGATTAAGTTAATTTGTTAGAACGTACTAAAGTGTGCCATGAATTCTGGGAACCGTTATTATAGGTTATCTGTTTGAAGTATATTATTAAAAAAATCTACATAAAAGTCATTGAGTGAGAATTTAATAGTTTATATTAAAACTACAATACTTTGATTCATGGCATCGAGTGTGTTGGTAGTAATTTGGCAGTGTCAATTTTTACAACCAAGTAGAACAAAAAGTGAAAGAAAGAAAATGGAATTGGCCCTGGATTTAAAATGAGTACATATCTGGTGTATTCTCGCTCATAACGGGTTTAAAAAAAATAAAAATAAGTTCTAGATATCTCTTATTATTCTGAATATTTTAAACTTTGCACCAAGGGTAAAATTAAAAGATATTACCCACCTCGGTGGCAGCATGGTCTAAGGTGCTACTTTTGCAATAAGCTAGACTGCTCTTTTTTTACGGGGAGATTGAGGTTCTAATCTCGGTAGGATGTACTGGGGATGTTTTTATCCCAAATGGTTTTCCACTCTCCCCCACGAAAATGTGATGGTTACACGTCCTTTAAATTTAACCTTACTAATCCCAAAAACCATAAGCGTAATTAGTATATAAGCGCATATATAACCCTAATAGGTAGTAAGATGCAGTGCAAAAAAAGCATTTACACAACCTGACGATTTATTGGAACTGTAATTGCTATCACAGCTGGGAATCCAATAACTGTGTATTATCTTTTAGCTTTAGTAACATTATTATTTTTACCATAATTATGTATATATCAACAATAATTTTTAATTATATGCATACTATACCTAAAATTTATCAATTCAAACAGATAAATCACATGGCACGGCAAAACAAACTAAATAAAAGAATAAACAATTATAGCTGCCGAAACGTGGCTATGCAATTGACCAGACCCCTGGCGTGATGTTGCCAAACTTCAGTATTACGACCTGTTACAAGAGACGGCCCTGATTTAACGCATCTGTGGGAATTTGGACAAAAATAATTCTCGTCTTGCCAGGCTTTGAAGGTGATGAGTAGGTCAAGGTTCAAATCCTGCTAGGGTGTAATTGATAATATTTTATATAATTGTGGAGTTGAAGGAATGCGAGGGTTGCTGGTCACAAAAATGTTTGCTTTGTTTGGCAGCGGGACTTAGTTGCCAAAGGGCCTTGTTGATACTATTAAGGGTATCCACCCCAAGTGGTCAGGTCATTTACAAGAAAAGCTCAAGCGACGGTAGGCCTATTATTGGTATTACTGGCTCGCTTCAAGAAACCTTCGATTTTAGTTTTTTTATAGTAGACATCCCAGTTCTATTGAGATAGTTTCGGGAGATAGCTGTCTGGGACCACTGGTAGATTGTAGCATGGACACAAGGAAGTGTGCATTTTATAAATTATAACTGGTAGAATGTAATCAGAACAGTGATTTAATTTAAGGTATAATTATAGATTCTTATTTCAAATACAGGAGAGTGATATATCATTATCCAAGTCATTTAGCCGCAATCAATTATAGTAACTCCAATATCATAAGATGCTAATTTTGAACGTAAGATAATGACGTAATTTTCCTAAATATTTCCTATTTTCAATTGCGATTATAATTTTAATAAATTATACTTCCTTCATTCCTACTCTCATATTAGGATGTTTCCGATAACTGGTTGGATTAGATTCACAATAATATTTTTAAAATATAATTAGAACTATTATATTACTATATTAGTAAAACTATTGTAAGTAAATAACCTATAGCTACAAGGAAACTCACGAGTCACAATTTTTTGTACTACAAACCAGTTGTAAGAAATTAGACAAAGAAGTTGGAAGCAACATGAACCGAGCTACCTAACTAGTTCTTTCATCGTGACCTAGCAATGAAGAAAACCAATGAAACTGAGCAATAAAAATAGCAAGGAGTAGACACTTGAACCATTATACCGGTTAATACATCCTCGAGCATACCGGTTGATAAGAACTGGACAAAGTGATGTGGAGGGATATGAAATAAACACTTTTAATGGTTATTTCACCCTGAACTGTCAAGTAGAAATACCCATCAGATAGTGAACAGGACAAAGGTGTATGGAGAAACAACTGATTAATCCCCCTGTTTCTTACACCCAGACCTGGCAAGGAGAAGGAAACAGCAGGAATGAGGTAGGGCTAGGAAATGAGAAGAGAGGACAACTGGACCATTTACTAGGTTCATCCACCCAGATCCAGAAAGGATGAACCATCAGGGATGAGGCAGGGCTAGGAAAGTGAGAAGTGAGGACAACTGGACCATTTACCTGGTTCATCCACCCAGATCCAGCATAGAGGATGAGCCAGCAGTGATGAAACAGGGCTAGAAAGTGAGAAGGGAGGACAACGGGACCATTCACTAGGTTCATACACCCAGATCCATCATAGAGGATGAGCCAGCAGTGATGAAGCAGGGCTATAAAGTGAGAAGGGAGGACAACTGGACCATTCACTAGGTTCATCCACCTAGATCCAGCAAGAAGGATGAACCAGCAGGGATGAAGCAGAGCTAGAAAGTGAGAAGGGAGGACAACTGGACAATTTACCTGGTTCATCCACCCAGATCCGGTAAGAAGGATGAACCAGCAGGGATGAAGCAGGGCTAGAAAGCTAGAATAGAGGACAACTGGACCATTCACCTGGTTCATCCACCCAGATCCAGCATAGAGGACGAACCATTAGGGATGAAGCAGGGCCAGAAATCGAGAATGGAGGACCACTGGACCATTAACCTGGTTCATCTACCCAGATCCAGCATAGAGGACGAACCATTAGGGATGACGCAGGGCCAGAAATCGAGAATGGAGGACAACTGGACCATTCACCTGGTTCATCTACCCAGATCCAGCAAGGAGGATGAACCAGGATGGAAGGGGCAGGGCAAAGAAGGTGCGGAGAGACCTGAACTGAGGGCAATTGCCATTTAATTAGCCCTCGTCCAATGACCGCAACAGATCAATACCAAGAGAGATGGCGAGTCTGATGAGGCCGGAGGTAAACAACTCGACCTGCAACGCGCCGGGGCCGGCGCCGGTGGAGGTGGGCGAGCGGGAGGAGGCGGGGGGAGGGAGGGAAAAGATCGAGATGACGAGGAAAATATAGTGAACTATGAAGAGGGGTAGAGGTTATTAATTGCGCGGCTCAAAAATGTTAATAAACCGAGAGTAGCGAGAGTAGCGAGAGTGAAGCCACAAAATGAGATTATATGAGTACGTTAATATTTTAAGCACTACTATAAAGAACAATTATAAATTGTGTGTACAGTACTCAACTAAACGTGTATTGCTATAGTCAGGGGGAAAATGAAGAAACCAGGCCGTTTATAAAGGTACCATGGGGACATTCTGAAGATTTCATCTTAGACAGCTGATGGTATACTCTTATTAGCTATAAAATAATCCCAAATTACGTTTGTACATGATAGCTACGCTAAAAATACTTTTGAAAGTTATAAAATGTTCCTACCATATATTCATTTTCTCAAACACACACACCTATTTGCGTGTAGGGAGAGTGGAAAACAATTTTGAAAAAAAACAACCCTCAGTGTATCTTACCGGGATTTGAACCCCAATCTCTCTGCCATCGTCAGTCTAGTCCAACACGAAAGTGATGCCTTAGACTATATGGCCATCGAAGCAGCTTATATTTTATTAAAGTTCACTTTGACCTCTTCACTGTCCCTAAATTAATTCTAAGGGTCCAAAATTCCAGAGTCTAAGCAAGAAATAAGAATTTTTGCGCTAGATTTGCGATGGAATTTTGATTATTTCTTATGTGCCGCGTCTTACTAACCATCCGGTCCAGCCATATTTGATTACACCCATGGGGTAGAAATGAGAACGTTGGAATCAAATAGAAACGTTCCAACATTTTCATGGAAGTAAACTAATAAATACCATTATAATTCAATCATCTGGGATTTTATTTTCAAGAAAATGCTCCGTTTTGGAATGTGATCAGTTATTGTTATCTGGAAAGAAATTACGGCTATTTAAATATAATGGATGCAGTCAAGATTAGTACAGGCTTAATTCCTTCTAAGAACTTTAATACCAGAAAACTTGTCAAAGGAATCACAATAAAGCAATAATAAAGATTACAATTCTATTCTAGCATTCCCGTATCAAATGCAACGCTTGGTGGTTGAATACCTCATTAGCCTCGGGTCATATGTTATTGCTTAAATATTATCAGAGTCTTTACGAGTAATTTATATTCCCTGGGATTCATTGAAATTTCATCTCTGATTACCATTATTTGTTTTAATATAGCTAAAATGTTGTTCCTCCCCCACCCGTTCCCCCTCCCTTTGGATAAGTTCTAGTTACCAACTTACCCAACTCAGCCCCTTCACCTATTAAGTGGGCCTCAAGCCGCCACTGTGGAAAGTTTACCAGTTCTTTTTCATCTCTAGCCGCCAACCTCCCAAACGGTGGACAGCCAAACTAAACGAGCTTGACTACATTAATTTAAGGGAGCTGGTTAATAAAAGGTGAAATGCATTACAAATCGCGCAAGAATTAACTAAATGGAAGGATGGGAAACTATTATTAAAAATAACCTCACAGTTCAGAATAATAATTGCTCCAGTATGCCAGATTAGATTTTTAAGTAACAGCTTGATATGGCCCAGTGTTTCAAAAGTTCCGATTTAATACAATAACAAATAACACCACACCCGACGTACGAGAAATATCATTAGGAATATTTGTCATAGTGGCAGATAAGCTGGTCAAATAGATGAACTTCATTTAGTTGCTACTTTTCATTTGTCCCTAAAATTTACTCACACTGAACATAGGACTTATATCCCATTAGCTATTAAAATTTACCGCATAAGTAATAAAAGTTAATTCATCTCTATAAGTGAGCAAAAAGGAAATTAACAAAATGATTCACACAAATGTTTAGTTAAAATTTATATATAAAAAACAGGAAATTAAATTTAATTAACTTCAAACATAAAATTACCCTCCTTTTATCCTGTAAGGTAGCAGTATTATCTTTACGAATTACACTATGGTGTAGCTTATAATATGGTGTAATGCGTCAAGATAAAGTGTATCCGGAATGTACTTTACATACATCTATTGTAAATGGTAGGCCATTCAAATACATCGTTCCCTTTTTACCAGCAATAGCAAGTAGCCTGAATAAATGACACTTTAATTTTCGGTTCATCCTTATGGCACCCCCATAGCAATTCAATTTATGACGCTTTCCAATCCAAATGTTATATATTCTAAGAAAACTTTTCAAGAGCTTTTGTGTTAGTTCTCTTTGCCATCTTTTTAGATGTTTTCTCTAAGCTTCATACAACAAAAATATATGCAAATACATACACCACCAAGCTAGTAGGCAGCCTGTCTGGTTTTTAATTAATTAAGCACAAGGAGCAGAGAGAAAAAAAGTTTTAAGTAAGAGAATATGCTATGGTGATGAGCAAGGTAAAAATATTGCTAGATAGTAAGAGGGGATAAAGAGAGATATGGAGACGAAAAATTGGAAAAAGGTTAAACAGCAGTCTTTAGAAAAGTTTTCCTTTATTAGATAAAAGTTTTTCTTTCCTCGTTGGGGAATAGGTGGTGGAAAACAAAACAGATATAAGTTTTTATAGCATAAAATAATTTTGAAAAAGAAGAAAAATATTAGCTACAAAAAACCGAAAATAGAATGATGGTTTTTTGCGCACAGAATCTTACTACCCCTTTGGGCTAACCGCATATATACTCTAATGAGGTAGGGATGAGTAAAATAGAATTGAGGGCAAAGGCACTCAACTCTACGTGGGGGGAGAGTGAGAAACCATTTAAAGGTTAAAATCATCCTCAATACACCAAACCGGGATTAGAACCCTGACCTTCTCATCAATGGCCATTAAAGTAAGATAATATTGATGGTTAAATTTGTTTGCACACCGGTGTGGGTGCATTGTATAAAAATAGAATTAACTTGGATGTTGATCACACTAATAGACCATCTCTAGGCTGACTGACCGGGAAATTAGATGTACGATTACGTTCAAACTAGAAAACGAATCAAACCACGGGTTTCTAAATTATTCATTTGACAACAGCAAAATTGGGATATGTTTATTAGTTTTTAACTAAAAAATATATCCATTTTGCTTTTGTTTCTTGTGAACTTTTGGAGATAGTGTGATAGCCAAAAATTCAAATTCAAGATTTTGATGACCGTTTCATGAACCCCCGCCCCGAAAAAAGTGATTATGTAATACCGGGCGTCCTCTGTATGTATGTATGTATGTATGTATGTATGTATGTATGTATGTATGTATGTATGTATGTATGTATGTATGTATGTAATGTGCGTCCTTGTGTTTGTAAATCGGCCTAGAGTTAAAACCATTTTACTGATCAGACTGAAATAAGGGTCTAGGATTTTAATAAAGTTCTACAGTATTTTTATTACCATCGAACTTTCCCTTAAATTAAGGGTAATCTACTCAATCAAATTATATTTAAAAACAGTGATTTTGTCGAAAATGATGTAATGACTTTGATTAAAATCTATATATAGGCATACTTTAAAAATATAAACAAAACTTTTTCTGGAAAATGTCTTAGACGGTGCCTTACACGAAAAGCTATCTTCAGTTTTAGGTGACCTGGTGGTCTAGGAGTTAGGTGTCGGACTTCTGTGCTGGGGGCCCGGGGTTCAATCCTCGGTCCCGGTACAGATTTGTCTGAATGCTAAACCCTTCCTTCACCTCTGACAAGTCGTGTATTAATCACAACTTGTGAATGTGTGGAATGCCAGGCCTCCACCGTGGTTTGGATTCCACGTTAAACTGTAGGTCCTTACATTTCATCTCACAATCACCCTACCATTACACATTAGCGTAAGTACGTATAGCCCAAACGGGTAGTAAGACGCGGTGCTAATAATAATAATAATAATAATAATATCTTCAGCTTTGATTTATTTTTTGGCATATTTTCGCAACACTTTGAGATTTGAAAAAAAAATATCATTGTAAAGTTATATCACCAATAAAAATAAGCTTGCATCAGAAATAATAACTTCATAAAACGTATAGTTCCCGAGTTATAAGCAAATCTATTTTTAAAATCAAACTCTGGGACATGGGAGTTGGAAATTTACAGAACGAATACAACGCAGATAATAAGAAAAGCCTTTAAACTAGGAACTTCCAAATAAGAGGCTGGAAAATTCGGGTGAGCTCTCAAAACTTGCATTGCTTATAGAATAAGACGTGATAACAATTTCCTTAGCCCTTTATCGTTTAGATACAATGTTTGATATTGTTTAGGATACTAAAAAACCACTAAAAATTAACGAGCACTAAAACAAAAGTTTATAAAAAAAGGGTTGAATTAGTGTAGTGATTCATAGTTAATAATTGAGATTATAACTAACGCCTAACTAGTGTAAGGAGAGCAACTAATATAAACATATGTTGACATAGTGTGGTAAAACGTGAATCTCTTTTGTGAAGCTTTTTTTTTTCCAACGAATAACTGTAAAATTGCCATTGTCTATCATTTAATTTATACTCTTTGGTGAAATATGATGATCTTTTTAAAGATTATGTTTCTGTATCAATGTATATTGTTTCGTTTAACTTATCTTATGATCCATCTTAAGCATTGTCTATGAAATGCGTCTGTTTGAACACCTAGTCTGTTACTTTACACATGGACTAGAAACGGTTTCAAACATTTTAATAGATTTTAATTGATAGATTTTCTTAAATTTTTTGGGACTATCATAGCTAGTTTTTTTATTGTACAAGGAGAAAGGAGTACGACAGTCTTATGGTTTGCCGTACCAATTATTTTAAACGTTGTGAAATGGTTTCACTGGTCTCAATGCACTATTTTTTAAAACAGAACACAGAAAACTACATTACGATGTGACGTCTAGTTTAAACTGAAGCTAGGTACTATCCAGAGGGTGAGACGGACTCTTAAGAACGTGATTCCTCACCATTGAATATGGAGGCGGCACAGCCTTCCCTCTTCAACAGGAACATGAGAGAGGTGGTGTTGGAGGTGTTAAACTGCCTACTCTTTCGACAAACAAGAGCTAAAAGCGGAAAAGATACAACACAAAGAAATGCCCCGTCACGAGCGGTTTACAAAAAACAGGTAGCTTCTTGCGTAAACATGGGGATGGTATAGCTCATTCGCGGTAACACTGCTGTTTTCTGAGGTAGTAATTCCTCAACTTACAAGGGTTCAAGTTACGAAGACTCGTATGTACTCGATCATGGTACTTTGATTTACGACTAGCCTAGCCAGCTATCAAGTGCAACTTTAAACATAATATATGCAGTTATAGGTAAGTTTGTTTCTACTTCGGGTGAAAGTAATTTCATCAAACTGTCTTTTATTTTTTTATTTAGCACCGCGTCTTACTACCCGTCCGGGCTATACGCTTAAGTACTAATTACACTTATGGGTTAAGAATTGGTAAGGTTGAAATTAGATGAAGTGAACTCGCATTTGCATGGAGGGAGAGTGTAAAACCACCCCAGTTCACCCGACTGAGATTCAAACCTCGATCTTCCCATTCTCGGCAGTCTAGCTCAACATGACTAGCACTTTATCTAGCTACGCCACCGAGGCAGGTCTTTTTATATTCATATTTAGATTTAATTATTCTTTGACACGATCATATTTGTCAATAATAAATTATATCTAAACACTAATTTACTTACACGCGGTTTTATTTGCGCAGAAGCCTTCGGAATGATCTAACCATATAAGTCAAGGACTATTTTTTTAATTTGAGGTAGACCTATTTAGCGTACACTTTCTGAACAGTTTGATTGTTTCAGCATGAACTATAAACTAACCTAAATTTAGAACAAACCCAATAACCAGCCCCCAGCCGTTAATTAATTACTTTGAAAAAGGAAACCCACATTTCATCAAATATACATTTTTTGGCCATGACGATAATCGAAACCGAAACCTCTGGCTTAAGAGACATACATGCTATTGGCCAAGTTAAAGTATTGGACTCAATGACTAGAGTTGAAAGGATATTTTGTTATTATATTTATTTATTTATTTATTAGCACCACGTCTTACTACACGTTAGGGTTACACGAGTATATAATAGTTGCGCTAATGTGTTAGGGATGAAAAAGGTGTAATTAAGAGGAATTTTGACAGAATAAAGGTTAAAACCTATTTAGTGAAACCACCTACAGCATATCCAACCAGGTTTTCAACCCCAATCTCCCTTCCCCGTCATAGCAAGTTCAGTCTATTGCAAAAGTGATGCCTTAGGCCATTCCACCACCAAAGCAGATTTGAGAGCTTACTAAAAACAGTTTCTTATTCATTGACCTAACATAATTATTTTATCACTTTGACAATTGATGAAATTTGGCTAGTAGGTCATGCCAAATAAACATGATCATATTTGCAGATCAGTAGAATACATAAACTATTTTTATTGTAACGTTTATTTGTAGAAAAAAGTCAAATACTTCAATGAATCGATTATATCTAGGTTTTGGTATTTTTAACTAGCTGGCTTTAGACTCACGCCTTAATTACATTTTGGATCGTAATAACTCTGAACCAGTTTCATAGTCAGATTTAGTCGTCCTACGCCTCAAGTGTGGCGCTATACTATATACAAGATGACACCTACCTCAAACAGAATAGAATGTGTCAGTCTCATAAACGTAACAGACCATTTCATTCGAGTTTGGGTAGGTGTAGTCTTGTATTTAGCATAGCACCTTACTTGAGGTGTACTAAGTTTGACTATGAAACTAGCCCATTCCATTCAAGTCTAGGTGTCATCTAGTATTTAGTACAACACCTTACTTGGAGCGTACTAAGTCTGACTATTAATCAGGCCCTATGTACTTGTAGATTGAACACCCCTTGGACTAATCGTAGGATTGATCCACCACAGTTATAGCCTGCATCAAATCTCATTTACACACTTCGTAAACTCTGTATTCTTGTAATATTTTCCAAATTTATAATTCTCACGACTTTTAGTTTTGTGTACACAATTCATATCCTCAATCGCGTGATATTGAGACAAATAATGGTAAAGTGTGATACTTTTTCATATAAAATTGGTCAAAATAAAAGTTTAGGCAAATTAAATATACAAATACGGATTTTCACCAATATATCTTTAATGGCTTTAGTTAAATAACATATCTTAACATAATACTGTATTACAGATTTCAATTAATTGAGATCATAGATAGGTAAATAAAACCAAGATTATTAGCCTTACTAAGTGTTCTGTCTTACGACAAGTTAATTCCTTTTGTCAGTGAACTTATACCACTAATACGTCCTGTCCTCTGCCTCCTTCTTCAACTCCCAGAACTTTTGTCTTTTCCTCAAGTCATCCAATATTTGAAACCCCCTTCTTCCTAAATTCCTATTTTCCTCCTTATATGATGCCTAGCAGAAGACAGTTCCTCATAAGTATGTGTCCGATCCTGTTCTCTTCGTACCGAAGAATAATATTCAAAATGGTTACCTTCCCACCCATTCTTCTTATGACTTGTTCACCTGTCACGTTTTGAAAATGTCTACCATTTTCTTTACTATCACTTGTGCTTTTATTTCAATTTGCACATCTATGTTTGCTCATTTGTCTGAGATTGGTTCTTTGTAGCCATCCGTAAAGACAGTCTTCGTGAAAGATAATGTTGATTCCACCTATTCGGATTGCAACGGATCATGACTGTGAACAGAGAAAACTTTTACGGACCATGGATTTCACAGTTTACGGATACGAAATATGTAGCTGAGGCTTTGATGTTCTATGCGAAATAAGGCTCAAGTCCTGTCTTGTCCGAGTTGTTAGTAATGGAAAGCTCGAGAGTCAAAACCTCAGCCACGTGTAAAAAGTTGACATTTCTAAGGAGCACCTTAAATATACAAATATTACGAAGAAGTAAAATGTTTATTTCTCGACACTTTTCTAACTAATATAATAAACATTAATTTGTACATTTGTATTTTTAACTAAATAAACTAAAAAAGGGGAGGAATGTATATTAAACTATTAGCACATTTATGGTGGGTATTTTGTAGTGCCTTGAACAAATTTAATTCAAATGCATTGAAAATTTACCAATTATATTATTATAGTGCCCTACCTAGTTTTGTAATTACTATACATCCTTAATACGATAAGATTTAGAAATAGTATTGATTTTCCACGGGGCTTTCATTTCCTTGACACTAAAAAAAAGTGTATTTGGTGGTTTTCAAATCAGATTCAGAGTGCAGCTTGCTAAAATTTTAAGACACGTTTAATAAGATTTTATTATTTACTATTAAATTTTCAAATACGTCATAGTAATCAATCTCTAGTAAGAAATTTGAGAAAAGAAGAGTGGGCTAGAATTGTTTGAAACATTAATAAACAAATAATTCTAGCTAAAATTTCCAGTAGCATAAATATCCTAATTTATTTAATAAAAATAATGTCTATACTTTTATATTTTGAATATTAATATTGAATTAACCTTTACTCTTATGTTTTCGTTGGTTTTCTAGCAAAATTTGATTACCTTTTATAAACTACGACTTTTTTTATCGGTCAATATTGGTAACACTATCTTATTATAATTAGTGTTATTATTGCAGATATTTATAATATTTATCAAAATTGATAGCTGTAGATCTAATGAGCTAAGGTGTGATTGCGTGAAAATATATCTAAGAGCTTTTTATAGCTGTCGAATATGTCCATTCATAAGCAAATTGGGGTGTATAAGTGGTTCCTTCCAGACTATAGCCTAACAAACTTTTATCCCTCAATAACTTACAGAGCAGTCACACTTTGTGCTACCGTTGTTTAGCACTTCTATGAAAAAAAAGAGGGGTTGGGGCGCAAACATACACGGGGGTAGGGCTACCTTAAGGGCGTCAAGAGTTAGAAACGAAACGACCCAGCGTCGCAAACAATACCTAACTAACATAAGCTTTTTTTTTTTCCAAGACCTCTCCGCAACTACTAGTGAACTTAAAGACGATGCTGCGACCTGGTAGTAAATATTGACAATTAGAGGGGGGAAGGGGGAGTAATATATGTCTATGACGCCTGTCCTATTTCTTCACAACATTTTTAAGGGCCCTTCTGGCGCCGGTAGCTCATAAAAATATGTTTTACAAACATGTCTGGTTCGAGATGTCCAGGTTGAAATTAAAAAGGTGTGGGCTGAGGAGATTTTGAAACTTAACGCTCTTGACCAATGATGAGTTTCGTTCAGTTATTGACTGGGTTTTTTCATCACTGCATCTCACTAACTTTTCAAGTTTTCATATAATAGTTATAATGGTGTAGTTATGAGGAAATAAGCATTTTAGAGGTAATCCACCCACATTTACTTTGAAGGAGAATAGGGGACCATTTTGGAAAAACCACCCTCAGTAGATACAACTGGGATTATAACTAAGGATGTCAAGCCCAATTCTTCGATACCTCGATACCCCCAATTCTTACTGGAATCGATCTTAATATTACGATTCTCGATACTTCCGATTCCTAGCTCTCAATAAAAGTACTGACAACTAAGCAAAACGAAAAAATCCAGAATGAGTAGTAATTGATTATTTGCATAATAGTCTATTTGCTGTTAGCTGTTATATATTTTGGTTCAATTAATGATTCCTTAAGGTTAAAAGATTAGTTTTTAGTTTTTATTTTGCTATGAAGTTGAATAAATATGTTTATATATGAGGTTGGAAAAATAATAAAATAGGAAATGTTCAAGAATCGAAAAATCGAGTTTAAACTTAAGAATCGGAATCTATAAAAACAGGTATCATGACATCTCTGATTATAACCCAAATTTCCCTGTCTTCAATAGGTTAGTCTAACAGGCGAGTGATGACTTATATCATTCAACCAATGAAACAGGTAATTATTAATGTAATAATCGTTACCATGGTAAAGTGGTCTAGGGTGCTAGCCTTGCAACACCCTTTATTAATCTTTCAGTTTGGGGCGTGAATCTCGGTCTGGTAAATTTAAGATATTTTATTAATTAAATGTTACAATGATTTTATGCCCTCTCCATAAGGTTGTGATGGTGAATTTCCTCGTAGTAATCCTTCTCATATCTATTACTAGTATCAAGTAATTAACAACAATTACGCAACAAGAAAAATTAAATATTTATATTATTGAGTACTCCCATGAACGAGGCCAAGTTTATTCAACCCGCACTGGTGGACACACATAAAAAGTTGTTAGTCTTGTATAATATGGTTTCCTCTACGAAAATACCAATACATTACTTTTAAATTATACCTTTCTTAACTCATAGTCCATAAGTGTGGGTAAGAATATATCCTGGCTGGGTATTAAGATGCGAAACACTTGAAAAATGTTTATTAAATAAATATGTTCAAAAAGAAAGAAGTTTCATGTCCTGGAAAAAGCAAATTCAACTCGCACATTTCAATGAAAGAGAATATACATCACATTAAAACCAACTAAAAAGAACAACTGAGAGGCTCAAATTTACCACAACACTTTGAAAATAAAACATTCCTCTTTCCCTGGCCCCTTCCCCACAATCTTTAACTGCAAAGCGTTAATGAGTCCAGCTAATTGCGCTACTCACACACATACACAAAGAAGAGATCTAAGGGCCACAAGCTTCAAATGATAAAAGAACCAAACAAATTGAGGAACTTTTTTTTAATGGTCGCACGCCGTGCGATAGCCACGCAAGGCGCATGCGCACCACTTTCACCTGTGCCTGGCGTAATGTGCCCCGGGGTAATTACACGTGTTTAATACCTCCATTTGGTACAAACAGTCATAATTACAACTTCATTTATACACCCTCTTTTCTAAACTATAACTATTATCTGGATTAGGAGAATGATTATAATTTTTGTTTGTTTGAATATGACAAAATTGAGGTATACTCTTATATATATATATATATATAT
>CABFOW010000028.1:408391-493025 GCA_902141385.1 Timema californicum
TATATATATATATATGGTTTTTTTTATAGTCTTAGGCTCCGTTTGTATAAAAATATTTATTAATACATTAACCACGTCTTACTCCATGATGACTTTTCGTATATTCACATTGAATGTTGATTAGGAAATTGGAGAAAAATTATTCGCATTTGCGTGAAGCGAGTGAAGTTAACCATTTAGAAAAAAGCCCACTCAGTTTCACCCAACTGTGATTAAAACCCTGACCTCTTTGTCACTGACACGGTAGACCAAATGAAACTCACTGACCATAAATGTGAGTGAAAATTGAAAAGACAAATTAAAAAAATAATAATGTAAATTTGCTAGTACTAACCAAGGGGTAGTAAGTAGATCTTGGCACCGTATTTACAAAATTGTAGCACCACCTTAGGAAATATTAAAATAGGGTAAAATTAGTCACTAAATGATTTATTTGTAACTTAAATAATTCGAATAAACCTGCCAAGTAATAAAAAATAAGTTAGGGCCTGTATTTGATCATTAAGGGTAAAAACGACCAACTTTAATAACGCTTCCCTCTTTACCTTATTGTGCTATTTTTCATAACATATGAAGATATGAGAGGGGAGGAATTGAAGAGAAAACATCAATATTAGCCAACTCTACAAGCTAAAAATTAAAGTTCACCTATTAGGTTTTACCACCTCGTCGGCGTGTCACTACGGCATTGAATGTCCGCCTGTCTGTCTGGGAATAGAAACATAACAGTAACAGCTGGATAATCCTGATAAAAACGTCATTACAAACTACCATCCCGGTATTCTCTGGAACGTATGAAGTGAGCAATGAGATTAAGCCTGCATTTAAAAATTTTAGGTGTGTAGGTATGGGGCAGGAGAAGGGGACTACATTTAACATAGCCGTTAAGTGTGTTTGTTTTTAATGTACTCTTGTACGCTATTATTTTGAATTAAATACACCGTTTCTAAATGCAAGATTATAAATTCAAAGATACACAAAATACAGTTTAATTTTCAAAGAAATAATCTCGAAAGATTTTTTTTTTAAATTTTCAATGCAGATCACTAACCGAGGTTATACGATTATAACGCTTATGAGATGAGATATGCTAAATTTGGAAGAGGTTTAGCCATCTTTGCGGGGAGGGAGAGTTGATAAACTTTCTGAAAAAAATATCTTTAGTACACCCGACCAAGATTCTAACTTCTATTTTGACAAACCAGCCTATTAGGAGAGTGACACCTTAGACCATTTGACCACTAAAGCTGGTTTAGAAAAGTTAATAGATCTTCTTTAACTTATTCATACGTCAAGATATACAACCTTAGACTGTATTTTTTATTTATTTATTATCAATACCTATTAAATAACATCAATAAAATAGTAAAATGCTAAATTTTATTATCACCGCTACTTTACTACCTGTTCAGGTTATACGCATATATGATAATTACTCTAATAGTGTAGGGATGAAGAATAAAGTATTTGAGAGGTAATCTACATGAACTAGCGTGGGAGGAGAGTTGGAATCCATTTAGAGAAAAGCTATCCTCAGTAGAACCGATCACGATTCGAGTCCCAATCTCCCCGTCTCCAGTAGGCTAGTATAAACTGAGTGATGCCTTAGACCATTCGGTCACTGAAAGGATTAAAATACTTTCAATTTTGGATGCAAAAATACATGTTTATATTTTCTAAAAAGGACAATCCTATTAAAATTATAAAGTAATTAAAGAAAAGAATATATTCCACTCATTTTTCAAAAGCTATAAAGTAGAATGAACTAATAAGCTATATCATATCTGATCCTCGTACATAGTACACACGATTTTAGTCAAAATTATTTATGATCCACCCTTACCTGTTGGTTGCACAGTCCTAAACGTCAGGCTGGTACTAGAATAGATGGCTGATGACGGCTTCAGATCTTGACCTAATGCACTGGAAATTGTTTTCTAAGATTGATTTATAACCCGTTGTTTTTCAATCTTCTTTCCACACTAATACTGCTACACTTCCACCAAACTTCCTTATTTGTTAAACCAATAATTAAACGTTAAATTAAAACATTTGTACTATAAAAGAACCCACAAAAAGTATTTTTTTAAAATCATTTAATCATATTCTTAGAATTATCTTCTCTTACACCCTATCATTTAACAATTCTACTGTCGACCTCAGTAGTCTTGTTGTAAAGTAATAGCCTAAAGACCCGATGCTCCCGGTTTCAAACCCAGCTGGGGTTGACGGATTTTTCTTGAGCGATAAAAGTCTGTAGCACATCTTCTTTCGGAGGGGAAGGAAAGCCGTTGGTCCCATGTCGATTGTAGCATGTAAAAGAGCCCTTGAAGGTATGTAAAAATACCTTTACCAGCAAATGTGGCGGGCCCTTGTACTCTCACTCATAGACATTCTCATGTGCTGATATAATCAGTCGGTTCAGAAAGTTCACGTTAAATGCTTCAATTAAATATTATAAAAATAGTATATCTGGGGTAGAAAGAAGAAGATACAAATAAATGGAAGATTGCGAAACAATTTAATGGGAAAACATCCTCAATACACCCAACTGGGAATTTGAGACCCGACACCCCAGTCAACGGAAAATGGGACTAGACGAACTTGACGTTTAGTACGCATACCCACCGTAGTGTGTATTAAAATAAAACATTTATTATTGTTTGCTGTTTTCATTACAGTACTGTGCCTTGTATAATCTAAGACCACAAATGTAATTTGAAAACTATTATTTAATGGAAAATATTTTTTCAAATGCACAGTTTTACAGATATTTATAGATAGAACATATATTATATTGATATAATTTAATATGTGGCTAACTGCTTCGTTGGTAATATTGCTGAAGACGTTTCTCCCACAATATACTAGACTGCCGATGACAAGGAGATGAGATCGTGGCTCAAATCCCTGTCGGGTGTACTGAGGGTGGTTATCTTAAATGGTTCTTCACTCTCCCTCCAAGCAAAACGGGTACATTTGCTTTAAATCCAACCTTTCTCATCCCTAATTTATCAGCATTGTTAGTACATGTGAGTATTATCTGAAAAAGTAGTATACGTGGTGCTAAAAAAGAGTTGTGGTTCTATATACGGGTTATAATATATAATATAAAATTATTTATTTAAAAAATACTAAAACTTATATAAATGTCTGCCTTCAATTAAAGTGATTTAAAATAAATATTAACGTGTATAATGGAAATATATTAATAAGTTAGCTAGTTATAGTGTGTACCTTTTCGTATGTCCGAGAGATTCATTAAAAAGAACTAACTTTTACTTTGGTTTCTGGAAAAAAATAAAATAAAAAAATCTCACATTCATCCAATGCGCAAATTAAAAGTAATACGTTGTATATGTACTCTAACTAACTCGTAAAACAATACTTTTTTTTATTCCACAGAGAATATAATTCAACCTGAAATGTTCACTACCTTTTTAATATGGTTTTTTACCACAAAAAAAGAGAGAAAGGGCTAGTTAGGGAGTCGGCAGAAAGTACGACTCGGGAGTTGACCTAAAATGCCCAGTCTAGGGTGAAAAATGTGAATATGAAGGGTCTTATAATGGGTGGGTGAGGTGATGGGGAGGTGAATATTATATAAAAAAAAGCATAAAGTTCCTCTATCTTTCTCGTTCATACTCCAAACTCTTTTCAACCTTCCACAGTAAAACAACCCTTCTCTACACTAGAAAAAAAACCTCTCCCCCTTTCTATCTACCCCCCTCTTTAACAACATAGCAGAACAGTAGACAAAAAGAACAACGTAAAACTGGACGTTATAATGATCTGGAATTGGCAATGACTTTTAATTAAAAATCCCCACTTAAAAAAAATTATTATTCACGTCTGAATGAATGCATTAATTCCTCAGATTTTATACTATTTTGAAAATATCCTTTTTTTTCTCTCTCTTTCTCTCTCTTCCTCCGCTCTCCATTTGCTGCCCTTCAGCCTCAAATGATCATTCAACTCAATTCACCCCCTTTATCTAACAAGGTAGTCTACACAGATTTTAAATAATTGCAACGAGAACTGTTTGAGTATTGCCCAAACAAGCTGTACAAAGCCCATTGCTTGTCATTTCAAGTTGGTGGAGTGAAGAACGCTTTCCCAACAGGAAGCTTTGGTGTACGATTGTGTACTTTTTTTTAATTGAGATATTTAACCGCATCGGCGAACACATGTACTAAATGTCAAACTCATCTAATTTGGTTAGTTATGAGATTGGGATTCAAATTCTGGGTGTAACGATTTTTTTCCTTTTAATTATTTCCCATACGCAATCTACGCAAATATGCACGTATTTCTTCTAAAACTTGCCTTTATTCATTCCAACCTCATTAACGTGATTAAATACTCATAGCCCTGATGAATAGCTATAGTATAATTAAACAGCTTACAAGCTAACTTAACATAGAAAAACAAACCTAGTGTTATATTTATAAATATTTAATAATTGTATATTTTGAAGAATCTATATTGTAATAGTAATTTTTTTATAATCCTAGCTAGGATTTGAATCAGAATCTTCTAGATTTGAAATTGACCATCCTAAAGACCTTAGGTATGGATGTGAGCGGAATACTGTTCCAGTTAGAATACTGTGTTTTTTTCCTCTTTCTCTAGGAGGTGTATTTAACTACACTAACACTCCTTAACCTGTCTATTTAAATATTGTATTATTTAAGTCGTTAATATTCAGGGAAAAATTCAGCGAATAAGTGTTTCTTAGTAATAGAGAATTAAATGTAATCAAACAAGTATGAAACTGGACAATTGTTCTAATTATTATTATTATTATTAGCACCGCGTCTTACTACCCGTTCGGGTTATACGCACTTACGCTAATGTGTAATGGTAGGGTGATTGTGAGATGAAATGGAGGACCTACAGTTTAACATGGAATCCGAACCACGGTGGAGGCCTGGCATTCCCCACATTCACAAGATGTCTTGTCAGAGGTGAAGGAAGGGTTTGGTAATCAGATAAATCTGTGCCGGGACCGAGGATTGAACCCCGGNCCCGGGTGCCAGCATAGAAGTCTGACACCTTACTCCTAGACCGCCAGGTCACCGACAATTGTTCTAACCATAGTGTTTTTTAACTTCACTTCAAAATTACAAATGTGTATGTTTTGTTTGAATTCTATATCAGAGATTTGATTTTTAAGGACATGTAATAAAATAGAAAATAGAAATATATTTTATTATATCGTCTGGTGGATTAACACAATTAATAAAAGAAATACGTGTATTCCAACAAATTTCCTAAAGTCTAAACTTTAAAACATAATTTATTTTATTATAAACCTTTATATTTATAATCGTGCAGATGAAGTTTTATTAATCTTACCAACAAATAAACCCCCAAAAATTACAAACCTGTGAAATTTTTATATAAAAGAACAGGTAAGGGTGAGTTTTACTAATCCTAAATTCATGGAATCTTAATAAAACATCTATATATCAAGATTAACCATTTTTAGATTCAAGATCCTAGAAATTGTGGGTCTATAGGACTTTATTTATATATTTTTTCAAACATTGAATACGATTATTTTTAGAGCTATTATGACTACAATTAATTTAGGGAAATAACTATAAGACGCCATGAATGATCAAACCTCAGGAAACTAACCATCAATTAACTGAATTTTGGTTCATATTAAAACATAAATGTTAATATCTATTTCTACAACAATTTTTGAATTAATGTGAACATAACATTTTCTCATCAAGTCACATTACGAATTTGGGCGGTTAGTCACGTTAGTGAAGTTGAGATGAGGAAGGTGTAATTTTTAGGAAACGTGATTTCGTATTTTAATGGAGGATGAGTGAAAAACCATTTTGGAAATAAAACATCCTTAATACTACATACCGGGATTTAAACTCCGATGTCCTCGTCATAAAAGAGTCCAATCTATTGGGAAAGTGACGTCTTATACCATGCGACCACCTAAGCAGATAGTAAAATAATAATACCAAGAAAACGAATGATACACACTTTGGAAATATAGTTTCTTTCACTTAACAGGTTATACAAGATTCGAATCTTAGTTCTGGGAGTGGTAGTTAAAAGGAAGATCCGGTTTGGGGATTTGATTCAGAAAGTGAGAGGATTACAACCAATTACAGTTTATCATAATGATAATATATTGTAATAATGTCGCTCTACCAGTTTCAATGGCTGCATAGATTAAGGTGTCACACTTGCAATATACTAGAATGACGATGATGTAGACATTAAAGTTGATCCTAGTCGGGTGTATCGAGACTGGTTTTTCCTGAAATTGATTTATAACTTTCCTACACGCAAATGTGGGTACACTATCTAAATTTAACCTTCCTAATCCCTAACACATCTGTGTGTAACCCGAACAGGTGGTAAAACGCGATGCTAAAAAAAATTGTCCTTTGTGTGTGTGTGTGTGGTCTTCTTTTTTCGTTAAAACTCAGATAAGCCCAAATTCAAGGGAAATAAAAATGTCAAGCTGGAAATTCAGAATAGTTCAAAACTAAGAGGACTACTCAAGGCTGTAAGGACCAAATCATTCTTGTAAGGGACCCTAAGTTTCTTTTCCTAATGACCCTCCAAACTGTCCGTAGCTCAGAGTGCCTCTTCAAGTCCACCCCTCTTCTGATAGAAACACAACGACCGATTGGAATATTGCGTCATGTCACAATGGGGGTTGATGGAGGGGGAGGATAATGATTCCACCGAGTCACACTATAGTCCAATCATCATAGGAAGGAACTTAGAAAAATCAAAAATATACTTTTATAATATTTTATTATTTTAGAAGTGTTATTTCACTGGTATCAACAAGTGACAGTTGCTGATAACATGACTTGACACATGAATACATGAAAATAGATCCAGTAGATATTATAACTACATACAAGATTCTTCCTATGGAATTTGAACTATAAACGTCCGCGCTATAAACACTATGTTGGTCAAATAAGTATGGGATAGGTGCAAATAGATTAAATATATCCGTGTTTGCGTGGAAGGGATCGAGGTGAAAAGCTTACTATGGAATTTGAGCCTAGACCTCCATGTCACTGGCAAGATTGACATACAGTCCACATGTTATAACAACTCAACAACTTACGAGTTTAGTTGTATCGCTCTGGGACAGCTAATAATTAAGAAAATCTTGGACGACTTCTCAAAGTGCGAAATTATGGTGAAGTGATAAAAGTGATAGAAGTCATATAAATGACCAATGTGACTACAAATTAGTGACATTTATTTAATTAATAAATAGAAGCGTCGATTTACTTGCCAAGTGCGGTGATTAATTGTCTAAGAAACCTGCCTTAGTGACCGAATACTCTAAGGCGTAACGCTAGTGTTACTTCTGATGATGGAGAGATCGGGGCTCGAATACCGGTCGGGTCTACTGAGGGTGGTTTTCCCTAAAGTGTTTCCCACTTTGCTTCCATTCAAATGACCTCTAAAATTCTTCCTTATTCGTCCCCAACCCATTAGAGTAGGTATCAAATATGAGTATAGCCTGAACAGGTAGTAAGACAGGGTGGTTTTAAAAAAATGTCAAGAAGTAACGTATAGTGCGCATAACGTGAGTGGCGCAATAGTACAGTCCTGAGGCACACTAGTGTGGGACTTCTGGAACATTCACAGTTTTTTTAGATTGCTAACCCATTCATACAAATGTGACAGTAAGATCTCACTCACACAACTGGTCTTCACAGCTTCACTAAGGCATACTGGCATATGTTTTCAGATAGTTATATCTAAAACTGTGTTCCAAAGAATACGCTCTATTCGGGACACTTATTTTGTTTCTTTAGTTTTATATCACCTTTGAAAAACATTGTTTTTTAATCCAATAAATTGGAGAGATTTTAAATGTGGTGCTGGCGAAGACTTGAGAAGAGTAGGTGGACATAAAGGGTTACAAATGAAGACGTCTTAAGAAGAGTCGGTGATATGAGAACCATTATGAATATGATTCCTCGGTACAAAGCAAACTGGATAGGGCACATCCATAGGAGGAACTGTATTCTGAGGGAGGTCTTAGAATGAATGGTTGAGGGAAAGAGGAGCTTAGGAAGATGGAAGATGGAAGATTCAAATATTGGATGACTATAAAGAAATAAGAAAATTTGAGGAGCTGAAGGAGGAAGCAAAGGGCATAGCGCATGGACGGATTGAGTTTACTGACAAAAGGAATGGACCTGTCCTAAGACAGAACATATAATAATAATATTAATAATAAGAATAAAATGTACTACTGTAAGTTATTTTAAGGCAGAGCTATTTTGTATTTGCGAATGAAAATAAGGAGATAAAAACAGTTAAGATAGTGAAACTTTAAGCCACAGTAATATTTGCCATTCAATATCCATTAAAAGAATATTCTTTATTTTAAAGATTGAAAAGCTAATTTATCTACTTTCACGAATTCACACGCCAAGTCATGTGATTGACAGATGCCACTTTTGATATATATTATCAATACCTACTAAACAACCCTGATACAATTATAAAATATTATAAATATTTGGCTTCAAAAAACATGTTCTTGTTTCTATGAGGCCCTCGCTATGAAAAGTGAACTATAGTATCAATACATGTTATTGAAATAACCCTATAACCACCAATAAAACGCAATATTTGTACTTTTCCTTTAAAAAATCCTACTATTAATAAGTAAACCTTTGATTTATCAGTTTGATTCAAGCAACAAAGTTTGTAGAAAACCTTGAATCAAATGATAGATGGATGTGTACAAATAATCAAAAATAAATATCAAGCGATTGGAAACAAAGGAATCCTAAGCGAAAAAAAAGAGTTAAAAAGCATATCAAACAAAACACGAGAGTAAATATCAAATTCCCACATGAAATCTGGAGGGCATGAATGAGAGAGACAGAGCTACAGGAAGAGAGAAAGATGAATCCATAAACAAAAAGGAAAGACCAAAAATAATGATGATTACATAACACAATAGGGAACGGATAACACAAGTGACAAGGAACCAACTAAGTAAATAAGATGAAAAATAAAAAAGAGGCGTGTGAAATGGTCGAAATGAACGAACAGAAATCAAAGAGTTGATAAGGCAAAAAAAAAAAGGGTAAAAAAAGGTGAGGGGGAGTGTTGAAATAGATGTGACTCGAGATGACGATGGTTATGAAAAGATTATCTACCTTCTCCCTCTGCCCCGATCCTGGTCGGTACGTTTTGTATGTGTGGAAGATTATATAAGAGACGCCGGAGAGCGGCCCGGTGCCTGTAAAAAGAAGACTCGACAATGAACATTTTTCGGCCTAGTCACCCCCGTCAATTGTCGCCCCGTCATGCCACCGAGAAGACAGCCGAGAGGTGTGGTCGGCCAGTGATTGTAGAGGAGAGGGGACGACTTGTTAACGACGCGACTTCACACCTTGTTATGTTAGGATCCGACACTACCCATACTCCTCTGAAATCTCCTCGATTTTGTACAGATGACGGTCCTTTTTGGCCATATAAGCCGCAATCATCCCGTACCCGAGGATACGTAAGAGGCTTAGACGTATTCATGGAAGAATGGACTAAACAACATTTTAGTCAATGGAGTTATCTAGGCTCAGTCACAGCGTGCCTTGTAGTGAATAGTAATCCTGGGTTTAAAACCCCAGTTAGGGGAATTTTACCTACATTTAAAGTGGGATGGAATGGTCAAGAGCTAAACTCAGTATTTTTATATTGTTTATAATAACATAACTTTCTGAACCATAAACTATGAGTAACTTTATGATCTAGGTTTCAGAATTCATGGCTACAGATCCACACATCCTGGGTTTGATCCTCGTCACTTCAAGATTTTTCTGTAAATCAGTGGGTCTGGAACGGGGTTAAACGCAGCCACGTGAAGACAAATGAGGAGCTACTTGAATAAAAAAAAAACAGTGGTTCCGGTCTATAAAACTGAGATTAACGGCTGGAAGGTTTATTGCACTGACCACATGACACCCTCTAACCCAAGAGTTGGCACTATCTTCACAAGAAGACGAATGCTACTTTGTCGGTATAACTCAATTACAGTCTGACGCTATGAAGTTTTTTTTTATAAATACAATATGTCTTCCATTGCAACTTAACGTAGGTTCCATATTAAAGAGTAGGGCCTATATTTAGGTGTTACTGTAAGATTGTAAAATGTTGTCTGAGTAACATATTACTTTTTAATAGTTTAACAGCCCTAGTACCTCTAACTCTCAAAAGGAATTGTCTTCACAAGTCACACAAATACATTTGCCAGTAAAGTTGCTTAGAATTCAAAACTTCAGTGAGTCTTACTATCATTTATAAGTTTTTCAAACTCTACTTCAGGTAATTGCAGAAATTTTTATTTAAAATTCACCCTTCACGTCGGTGCACTTAGTGTAGTTTTATTAAATGCAATAGTGGTTGTATAGTATAGGCCCTAAGGTTGTATTCTTACCATTTAGGATAATGACTTCAAGATGACTATAAGTTTTAGGTTAAAATCTTGGCCAGCTGTACTAAAGGTGCTTTTCCATAAATTGATTATCACTCTCTTCCATGCAAATGTCAGTACATTTATTCGAAATTCCACCTTACTTATAACTACGTAAATAGTGTAGCTATGTGGTTAATCTGGAAGTGTTGTATTATACAGGACATAACAAATAAAGGGCTATTTTCTTGTTTCCAATAAAAAATTATTAGTGGGATGAGCAGCTCTAAAATATTTTGAAAATAACAAGAAATTTGTTAGATTTCATTCGTAATTTTGTTCCATCAGCTATTAGAAAGTACTCTCCATACACTGTGCAGACAATTGGTGTCAGATTTTCGCTTAATAGTTCCAATTTCGTAGCGCAAACCGCGTGACTAATTATGCCGCTAAAAACATGGAGTTTCATTAAAACTAGGATGTAGAATTTAATAAATGCTATGAACTATGACTATTTGTTAAATGTAAACTTATTTAACATGAAGGATATAATATAAACAAATGTATCCTCTTAATTTTAAAAACAATTCTGAACAACAATAATAATAATAATACTTGACACCACGTCTTACTACCCGTTCGGGTTATACGCTTAAGTACTAATTATACTAATGTGTTAGGCATTGGGAAGGTTGAATATAGAGGAAGTGAACCCACATTTTCGTGGAGGGAGAGTGGAAATTCATTTAGGAAAAAATCACGCCCAGTTCACCCGAGCAAGATTTGAACCTCCATCTCCCCGTCCTCGTCAGTCTAACTCAACACGAAACTAGCGTATCAGCTAACTACGCTATCAAGACTGGTAATTCTAAACAAGGAGACCCATTGTGTTGAGGCTATCATTATGAAATAAGAGTTTAAGTTTTGTTAATATATCAATAATATTAAAATATTAGTTTTTTTAATATTCACAAAAACAATCATTTACATAGCTATATAATAAGTAAATCATAGTTTTCTTTTTTTTCCAATAACATAATATGGATTAATATAATATTTTAAAGGGCTTAGAGATAGTAATAAATTATATATAAATGATTTTTATCCAATAAATAAAGCTAGATCTTTGATGTGATTGACTACTTTATTTAACAAAGTCTTGATTTCCTTTAGACTTCAAGATTATATTGTACTGTTCTTAACGCCTTTAAAAAATAAACAGTGTAGAATGTCTTTCACAGGGCCTAGACTACCGGAACCACTTCAACAAAATTAACAATGGCCGCTAAAAATCGAATGAAAAAATTGGAGGTGGGGTGAAGGAAGACATGAAGGGGAGAAAAATCCTCCCAAAAAATTCAAAGCTTCCCTCGGAGTCTCTTTAAAATTAACTATGAGAAATTTCACGCCCAATATCAGACCTCTCCTTCGGAGCTTCTTGTAAGGACGGAGTCATTTTCTCAACAATCAACTTTTCCTCTTAAAATATCTCCCGACACTGTATTTAGACTGTCGTCATTGCGTCGTCAAAAAAAAACCTATAGCAGGGTGTCCAAAATATGTTATATACAATTTAAATAAGAAACTATATGATATATAGATGTAAGTACCAGTGAGCACGCATACAAATATGTCATTATCGTCCTATATGGTTAAAGTTAAAATTTCAGCCGGAGAAATTACGGTGATTTTCCATTCTCCCCCCAGGAAAATTCAGTTAAATTTCCTTTTTATTCTCCCTTCCTCATCGCTACCCCTTTGATGTATTTTATATTGAATTTATTTATCTGGGGTAATTAGCTTGCAATTGCTGAACAGATTTATTACTTCAGCACACGACTTTCTTGCTAACTTAATTTTATAACCAACACAAAACCAAGTTCCTGGGCAAATACTAATCAACTCAATGATTTTTCATTTGCCACGTCTAGAATTTAAGTATACAGATACACTTTCGATTGAGTTAAGTACTGCATTGGTGTGGATTTTCGGGCATAATGGGCTGGTAATAAGGCATAAAGCACCAGATTCTTGAAAATAATTAATTGGCCTTACCTACTAACCATATTACCAAACAAATATATTAATATACTTTAAGCCCTCTTCAATGGCCGCATGGTATAAGGCATCAATCTCACAATAGACTGGTTTGCCGACGATAAGGAGATCGGTGTTCGATACTGATTGGGTGTACTGAGGGTGGATCTTTCTAAATGGTTTTCCACTCTAGTTCCACGCCTATTTGGACACACTTTCTATAAATTTAAACTTCCTCATCCCTAACACATTAAAGAAATTAATACATGAGCTTACAACCTGAATGGTTAGTAAAATGCGGTGCTCAAATATATATTAGGAAAACTACATTTAAATGATTTATCAAAGCATATATTTAGGTGTTACTTAATTAAAATAAATTGTTAGCTAAGCAAAACATAACGTAATACTTTTCAATAGCTTATCACCCATAGGATTTTTAACTTTCAAAAAGAAGTGTCTTCTCATTTCAATCAAAACTTTTGCCAGTAAATTTGTTAGTAACCCAAACTTCTTTTAAGTAAAGAAAGCTATGTATAAGGGGTCCTTTTTAAAGTTACAAATCTTGGGAGTGATAAACTATTGGAAAAATTGTATTAATCGACTATCTGAAACTCTAAATAACTTTTTTTTTTTCAAAATAGATACTACTGCATTGACTAACTATTTATTTATTTGGTAATGGGTAAAGAAAACTTCATTAGCGGGCGTTCAAGTTGATTTTTTGCTGAAAATAAAATAATTCCATTTTCTTTGTTTGAGTTTAATTGCTATGCATTATTTACTGAGTTTACCTGCACTGGTAAGCACTCATATAAAAGCTAATGCCTCGCCTTGTCTGATTTTGCGTTGAGGGAGGGATAAGAGTTCGAGTTCCGGGTGGCTTTTCCTAGATAGTTTCTCACTCTACCTTCAAGGAAATTTGTATACACTACCTCTAAATGTTAGAATACCTTCCTAATATCTACCTAATATGTGTAAATATGCAGATAAGCAGACCGGGTGGTAAGACGCAGAGCACATGGACTACAGTGATTGTCACTGACTGACTAGTTATGAGTCAACAAGCTAAATTAGCTATCGACAATGATTGAGGCAGAGATACGTACCCGTATGGGTTATTTGATTATTAATTATGCTTATGTAATAGGGATAATAAAACTTAAGTAAATGTACCCGCATTTGAGGGGAAGCAGAGTGAAAAAACCCTCAACAAATACTACCCTCACAACACTCGGTGGGACCCCCGAGTCCCAACCATTACATACCACTTACCCAGAAGTGATTATTATTATTACCACGTCTTACTACCCGTTCGGGTTGTACGCACTTACTCTAATGTGCAATGGTAGGTTGATTGTGAAATGAAATGGAGGACCTACAGTTTAACGTTGGATCCGAACCACGGTGGAGGCCTGGCATTCCATACATTCACAAGTTGTGATTACACACATCTTGTCAGAGGTGAAGGAAAGGTTGGGCAATCAGATAAATCTGTGCCAGGACTGAGGATTGAACCCCGGATCCCCAATACAGAAGTCCAACACCTTACCCATAGACCGCCAGGTCACCTCCCGACTTTATTATCTTTATTTAAACCATATATTCCTGCCAACGTGGCTCTTAATGACTTATTTAACATAGCCAAGCTAAAAATTCCACATGATGGTAATTTTAATCATAATACCCGAAGCGATGGTCTAGGGGTTTAAGACGTTACACTCGCATTGGACTTTCTTGCCATTGACGAGGATTTTGACGTATGACTCTCGGTTGGATTAAATGAGTTTTTTTAAACGTGATTTTTCTATTATCCTACCCCCCCTTCCATCCACAATTTATAGTTTACAGAGTTAACGGAAGGCTCATAACATAAAACCTATATTACAAAACTCTCGAATCAAGCAGAGAATAA
Source organism: Timema californicum (assembly GCA_902141385.1). Lineage (NCBI taxonomy): Eukaryota > Metazoa > Arthropoda > Insecta > Phasmatodea > Timematidae > Timema > Timema californicum. Next base: position 422,785 of record CABFOW010000028.1, read on the forward strand.
TACAATTTTTAGATCTTGTATAAGCTGGATGAAATAGAAAACCTAATAATAAATTAAGATCCTGGGAGTAAGAATGTGACAATACAAGCCGTGCTATTTGTAAAGAATTGAAAGTCATCCTGTATATGACAATGCAGGAAGTATATTTTATACATCTAATAAAGTGTCTAATACCAAGGCATACTCGTGCAATACGAAAGGATATAAATGGGGGTGTTATTTCTTGTTCGCACAAGGCTCGTGGACTAATGTACCGGTTCGATGCCTAAACTATTGTACAAATAGTTATTAAGTCAAAAGAGGAAAAGCTATTTGACTTATCTGACAGGTCAAATATATTAGACATTCCGTTTGGTGTAGTCCTACACCAATCCATGAGTTATTTAAGCTATCTCTGTTTATAGATATATTTACATGTGTAAGACGGATATTGTGAAAGGTTTTAACTATAAACTAATTTAAAATTATTTTATAGTGAAAGATTTTAACTATAAACTAATTTAAAATTATTTTGATATGTTTGGAATTAGTAGTTCCCTGACGATACAATACTCCAATATACTGTTATTCTTGTTGTTATAGTTGAGAAGTTGGTGGAAAGGATGCTGATACAGATTAAGCTATTTTTAGAGTTATATGTACGATATAGTTCAGCTATTATAAAGCATTTATTACATATTAAATCCCAACAGGTTTGAACAAATGAATATAGATGTGGATTTTTAATTGAAATAATGGAGTCTTAAGCAAAAAAAAAAAGTATTTTCTTCACAATATGGGACCTATTTTCCTTCCGTCAAGAGAATCATGAGATATTCCATATGGCTTCATTCATATCATTCCATTATTTTAGGTTATATGATATCATCTCACACGCTAGGTAGAATAAGAATACATTTATGTATATAATTGAGCTTGATACAGAAAATAACAAAGATGTGTAAACCGCCGTGGGGAAAAACCATTTTCATGAGAATTAGCTCAGAGATTAAGAATGGTACCTGATTCAAAGTTAAAGAATAGTCATATAAGGATAAAGTTAGATCTTGCCCACTCTATAGTAAAATTATAAACGCTAAAGTACAGCTGTATAAAAATGATTTCAAATGCTAAAGTACAGCTGTATAAAAATGATTTCAAATGCTAAAGTACAGCTGGTTGAGAATACACTAAAATCTAAATTAGAGTTATATTAGAATTAGCTTAAAACTATATTACAGTGGTTTGAAGACTGGTTCCTAGCTGTAATAAATCTGAATGAGATAATGTGCACTGTTAGATAAAGGTTTCTGGAGTATTAGCTCTATGTTCAAAGACATATGACTAGATATCTCTGTAATCAATATTGTCAGGTGTAAATCTATTTGAAAACACCTCATTATCAGGTCAGTGTGGCCATTTTGAACATAACACTAATTTCAATTAATAATTAATACCATGAACCACACCAGTGCTATTCAATGCTATTATAGGTAATCTCAAGATACATCTATTGCTAATTGAGTTGCTGTATTCCCTTTACCAGAGACTGATATGTTGCCATCAAGTGGATTCAGTGCAATTGTATAATTATATTTACATAAACACTTTAACAATATTCTCTTAACGATTTAGTTGAAGGGAAGAATGGTAGACGATAGGAAATGATGGGTCTAAAATTAATATCAACAAATTATAATTATTGAAGTTGGTGCTCAGCGTGGGGCATGAAAGCATCACATATGTATCAATATACACCTGAAAGAATGTTATTGTATTCCGAAAAGTTTCTTTAAAATATTTTCCATGCCAATTCTGAATGATAAGACTAAATCAGTTTTAAAATGAAGTAGTCTCCTCAAATTCTCTTACTTTAATAACTCCTAAAAATTGTAATCACGTTAAACTAAAATTAGTCTCAAATTTGAGAATTCTTCCTCTTGCATCACCATTTCAAATTGTTTGTCAAAATCTTACCCAACCATTTCTACTTTCTCGATTATGCAAACCCTATAAAATAACTGACCCTACTGTACTTAGGCTTACAGACAAAAACTCTCGTTTCACAAACTCATAATTATGAATCACAGGATATACGTTCCGCCACTTAAGATGGTGATTCGATGACTAAAAATGAGTCAAGAGGAAGCTGGTTAAAGAAAATATATCGATGAGATTTGAAGGCAGAGTGGACCATTTTGGCCAATATAAAATTTACACCGGCATTTGTTTTAAATGTAGTTTTTCGGGTCTTGAATATTTGCTTGCCTGTTAAATGATTACTCTAAAACATGTACAAATTTCAGCTTAATAGCTAATTAGGAAGTATAAAATTCTTATAGACATACACACAGGCAGCATTATGGTTGTATATATAATGTATGTATAGTGTACACACATTTTTTTATACATTAGATAGTGAGAACACTTTTGAATAACTTTTGACTACCAATGATTATATCTTCATTTCCTTTCTCTATTATAATCTATCACACATATGTAAGAAAGGTATGTTAACAGCCCTGTTTCTCCCCTCAAGCCACAAAGATGACAGAAGATTAAAACATTGACACTTTATTGATGCGAGATGGAAGAGTGATACACAATGCTTCATGAGCTGTAACGGTTAAACAATATAAGAACTAGTTTTAATCATATAACTGTATGTATATATTATCTCACAGTATTAAAATATGATTTAAAAGGAAATTTGAAGCAATCCCGTTTGAATAGTTACTATGACACGGTTTATTTTTATTTCACTTCGTTTAATGGAACAATATTTTATTCATATCGTCTGTTGCACTGGTTTAAAAATTGTTCCATTAGTGAAATTATATAGAAATTGGTCAACTTAAGACGAGGAAAATATAACACCAATGCTCTTCAACTTAGTCAATGTGCTGGGTCTAATTAGAACTTCGTTGCCATGGAAACCTTATAGAGTGGCTCCTACATAGTCTCGCTGGCATTAACCCGGGCTTCTACCACTTATTATTAGTAATAACTAGAGGAAACATTATATATACATATACTATATATAATAATTCACAACAGGTATGTACACAGAACGAGAGAAGAGGGTAGCCATGCTTGGTTTCAATAAGAGTTGGATGAGGTAGGGAGGAAGTTACCACTTGAAAAATATCACGTGACAAATGGGGTATAATTAGGGCCATCAAATCAAAATATAAACAGGAGACGAATAAAATACGATGAAATACGGTAGATATGTGAATTTTGAATTGTTTTGTTTCGGATTACATTACCTAAACTCATAATTGGAATGGAAATAAAATATCTCACATTGCCAATATAGACAAATAAGGATGTGTTATTATGTTTTCTTAAACCAAATTTTATATATTTAAAGTTGAAAATATTTAACAATTATAAAGTATAAAATTATGTTTACATCTGTAAAAAAATCTACTTGGAAAAACTCTAAAATGGCATATTTAAAAGAAGATGTAAATAAACTAAACCATGTAGTAATGCTTACTTTAGTTTATTTTATTCATATTTTCAAACTATGTTTTAAATAATGGCCGGTAGCAAATTTTAGCTTGATACCCATATTAAACATCTTGAAATATATTTGTTTGAGGATGAGAGTATATTTAAATTAATGAAAAATATGTGTTTAAAGATTTGAACATATTAAAGTGTTTGAAAAGTAGATATTTTTTTAAGGTTGAGAACATATTAATTCAGTCTTCAGTGTTGGACCTTTAAAAATACATAAAGCCTATATCAGATTTATAACTTTTTCTTTGTATAGTATTAATATTAAAGGAAATGAAACCATTCCAACAAATTAATAGCTAAGCTATGTAATATGATAACATTATTTAGGATGTTAATTTAAACAATTCAAAAATGAAATACTTTAGTTTATTTAGACTTAACAAAGCTTTATTTACAACAAAAAAAAATCAAAGGTGTAAACTCTAGTTTAAGAAATGGATTACAATATTGAAATAGCTTCCCATTTATTATTATTAATTAGAGGTTAAAGCATTTGTAGTTTCAAAATTCATCCTCCATAAATATCATTTAATAAAAAATTACATTTAGTTTTGAATCAAAGAAACAAAACACTTCTGTATCAATTCTATGTTTGTGTGAATCTACCCTGCAGAGAAGGTGGGAAATTTTTGTCACAGTGACAGAAGTTAATGTCGTCCCCCATCCCTCTGTTTGTCTGCCCCCTCACCTCCCTTCTCTAGCATCTGTCCTTCCACCTCCCGAACACACCACTTGGTGACACGACCTGGTACTAACTGACACATTCATTCCACCCCCGTCACGACCGACCAAGCTACCCCTAGCCATGACAATGCAAGACAATACTTACCTTACCCTCCACTCGTCACAGGGAAAACACTATGGTGACTCAGAGAATTCTATTGGACCTATAAGCACTAGTATAGGGGTTAGCACTCCTACCCACTTGGGGTAATGCTTGATTAACACGCTCGACGAAAAATAGAAAGCAACATCTGTGCAGTAATTCACACACTTTAAGTTGACCCGTGATGCATTGCAACGCTTTAAAAGAGTTATTTTTTCAAAATGATTAAACTATTTTTAAATAACTGGAAAGTAAATTGTATAGCAGAGAATATTTATAAACACAAAATAAAGATATTAAAAAATAAAAAATTTATTATTGGTCCAAATTGGTCACAAATTTACACTGATTGAATATGGAAGGGAAAGAACAAATTTATAACTAGATGTACACTCAAAATTTAGTAGAAAGAAAGATATTAGTAAATTATCTAGGAAAAGTACACCTTAATATCCAACTGGGACTAGATTGCTTACCTCTTCGTTACTGTATAAACAGACACGATGAGAATGACGCCTTTGACTACGTATCAATCTGTTGTTATTTCATTTATTGACACATCCATTATAAGGTCGTCAGCTTCTAGATCTGACGCCGAGAAAATAAATATATCTCAGAAACAACTACTGCACTTGCGTTTACCTGACGAATGGATAGATTTGTAACAACTAGGTGGGGAATTAAATATCAATGGTGCCAGTCAGATCCGAGCCCTGGTCCACCACGTCAGGGTCATGCACGCCAACCTTCCCGAATAAACGTTTTAGTAATAGAGCAGTGATGATACACTATACGGTTAATTAAAGTCAAACTTGCAATTTTGTCAAGGCATTATATCGATATTATTTCCTGCCACATGAATAATATTTATTTTCAGAGTTTACAGACCCATTATCTTACAAGCCTTAAATCCGGGCCGTTTTTCTACATAATTTTGACTTTAATTTTACAATTACCATATGAGTGTTAAACGAATAAACTAGAATGTGTGTTAAATTTGGACTGTAGGGATTTTTAGTTAAGGATAGTATTTAATAGTTTTTATAGCAAAACTTTTTTGCCCAAAATAAATCAACTATTTCTCTGGATGAAACATAGATTTTAATTTTCTTCACGTGGTAATATCAACAGTTGTTGAATATCTATCTTGAGCATAGTGGCATTAGACATGAAGATTTTTAAATGAAGAAAAAATTTGTCTTTAAATTCTGGGACACACTTGACAGATATTAAAGAACTATTTATGTCACCATGTGAAGAAAATTAAAATGTTTCAAGTGGAGCAATATATATATATATTTTATATGTATATATTAAATATTCTTTACTATAAAAACTGTAAAAACACTCCTATTTTCTCGTGTTTATGTTATACTGGATTGCTGGTGACGGGGAAATGAGGGTTTTAATCCTAGTCTGATATACTGAGGCTGATTTTCATGTACCATTATCGTAATTAATGTGAAAGTACGCGTTCAGCCCAAACAGGGAATACGATGTTGTGAACATAAATAATTAATAAAAGTGTTATAACTAAGAACCCAAGTAATCTAGAAATCTAAAGCTTAGTACAATATCTACACAGGATAACCTTAACAGTGTTCACCTATAACGTGTTTATTTTAATTTTAGCCGAACTTGTGGTATAGTAGTAAGAGGCCCCGGCCACCATTGACATAGAGGTCCTGGGCTAGATTCCCAGCTGGTACCGGGAATTTTTCTTGAAAGAGGAATAATTACCATGGTCATCAGGGTTTGATTAGTTAGGCTCAAGTTAGGTTAAAATATTCACTGTCCCTCCCTCCCACCCCATCATATTCATTATCATCACCCCTTCATCTCATTGGGACATAGAAAGAGCCTCCACGAATGTACGGTTAGTTCGTTCGGGCGTCCCCTAGGCAACGGTTCATTAGTACTGGCTAATCATGCCACTAACCAAGATAGAGATGGATGTATCCCAGACACGCCATTATTATTAGTACTATTTTAATTGTACACATATTGCGAGCCTAATGCGATAGACTGCAGGGCCTCATCTTTGTGGTGCTAAGAAGAATCTAATAGCACAATGTACTGTTAAATTATGTATTTTTTTCTTTTAAAATTAGATTGCCAAGAAAAAAATTTAACCTCAAATAAAAAAATTAATTTCTTCTCGCCACAATAATGTGAATTTACTTCCACATATTATCCATACCCCTAATTTCTACCTACCCTAGATATCTATAGTTTACACTCACTAATCTAAAAACAAATGATGGGTGAGTAGAATTTTTAAATAAAGGCTCAAGTAAGAAATTCGTAAGAAATGGTAAACGATTAAACGGATAATAATGTATTTTTGACCAGAATTTTGATTAGATCCAAGCACACCAGATAAGAATCATAAGTAATATGTGGTCAACCCTGCCTTTATGGCGTTATCCGTGTTAGATGAAAAGAATATCAATTATTTGGATAGTAAAAATACGGATGTATCATCATTGACTAGTTGAAGTACCCGGCGTTTCTTGGGAGAAATGTTTTTAAATTAATGATTGCACGCATAAGGTAACTTTAAATTTAAAAATTCCAGCTTCAAGGTTCATATTGTCATGCACAGGGAATACTAGATATTTTTTTAAATTCCAGACTTATGCGTAAGGTAGATATCGCGTATTGTTCATAACAGACAAAACAAATACTTCACCTTGTTATCATAAATCCATACCACTGGTAGTGTTACACATCTAAACACAGGGGAGAGGACGCAATATGTAGTACATACGAGTGTTGCGTACTGCAGGAGATTTTATTTCTTCATGCACTCAAATTTCGAAAGGGTTTGGATAGTAAGGTTTGTTTAGAAAATATAAACTAATATTTATGTAAACAGTAAACCTCGTTAGATCCACGTTACTATCATTACTGTAGTCTTAAATATTGGATTTCAAATTGAAATATCTCCCTTAATCTCTCCTTGGTATTGAAGATAATATTTTGCCTGGGTCATTATGCTAGACACAAAATAAATTAATACACTATTCGATACCTAGTATATAATATTTATAGAAGATGACTGTTTGTTAACTTGGTTTAAGACATCAGTCTCACAATATATGTAAAATAATTATCATTCGGCCAATATTCGAAGAATATCCCTGCCATATTTCATAAAAATTGGTCTACGTGTCTATATTTTGTGACAATTACTTTGATATCAGAATTGCAACATTTCAAGTGATACGTAACTGCAAACTAGCTAACCTCAACTTTACATGCATTAAAAACAATCATAAAACTTAAAAATGTAAAGTTTTTAATTCTATAAAGACATAGTAATACCTTTCACCACCCATTTTGACGGGAACTTTATTTTAAAATGGCAAAACACTTGTTTTAATAAGGAACAATTTCTGGACGTTGGAACGCCTATCATATCTCTGGTAGGTGGATCCCTTAAGACACTGTGCTTAAGAAATTTTGTTTCTAGAGCAGATTAAAATAAATCTTAGTTTTAAATTAATGCCAAATCAGAAGGCCTACGAATGATTTAAAGTGTAATGTTTGGTGGTTCAAGGTGTTTAAAAACCCACATACATTACAGTTCATACATACATACATACAAAACATACACACATACAAAACATACATACATACAAAACATACACACATACAAAACATACATACATACATACATACATACATACATACAAAACATACATACAAAACATACAAACATACAAAACATACATACATACAAAACATACAAACATACAAAACATACATACATACAAAACATACACATATATGCACAGCCACACACACAATGACGCATATACATACATGCACATTCTCATAAACTCATATTAGCTATATATTCGTTATACAGAGAGGGAGAGAAATTCATTATGCATTAACAAAAATTAAAGGAACTAACAGATAAACACATACACACGATTATCATAGCATAAGTTACAGAACATTATATAAACACCTACATATATGAATAAACAGTATTTATTCATGTATACAGATGGCATGCTTAAAATCGATTTTTCAGACTGAAGTGTCCTTCAAGAGTACATTTTGTTGACATTTTGACAACTACATTTTCAGTAGGTTTACCATAATAATTTGTATGTATGAGAATAATAATAATTATATGTATGAAATAAAATAAATGTCGGTAACATTAGCACATAATAAAATGGAATAGGTAGTGTTCAAATTTCAAACTTTATTTATTTTATAATTTTTTATACACCTTAAATTAAAACAAATCTTAAATAGTATGGTACTTTATTAAATGCATTTAACTCAATCGTGAAAAACGCCAAACTTGAATCAAGTTCTCTGGAAATGGCAGATATAAAATACGGGAGCTGAATTTATTTATTCGATTAAACTTATTCCTTACTTTTTTAATAACAGACACGTTGCGTGGTAAAATAAACATATGTTTGTTTCCATGTATGTTTTATGGATACACCTTACATGAACTTGAGCTAAAGTACTAGGGGGTGGTTTTTTCAGATAAACGAGTATCATAGCTAAAAAAAAACAGTATTCCTTGTTCTTTTGATTTTAGATTTATTTTTGGGTGCATTTGGGATGCTAATTCCAAAAACGGTATTGGTTTGGTTGTATCATCTCTAGTCTTAGAGATACGACAAACCCACTTTAGATTCTGATTTGAGCTTGTTACAGTATTTCTACAATAATTTCAGTAACATGAATCTAATATTCAAATTTATGATTGTAGGGTCAGGGACTATACAAATAGAGAATCTAATTTGATTCTTTTATAGTTACAGATTGAGTAGACGCCACGAAATACTATGATATATATATATATATATCTATACATATACGTATGGACGTGTAGATATGGTTTAAAAGTTGAGATTTTCCAATTTGAAAATTAAAAATCAACAACACATATTTCACCATTGCTTTCTCACAAAGAAGCTGCTTGAACCATCCATTTGTATTTTGCTACATTTAGGGTGGATACACCCTGAAATAAAGTAAGAAACCTATTTCAAAATTTGTGAAGAAATAATATCTTGGTTCAATTTGATGTCCAACTTGGAGGCCAAGTTAAGTGATGGGCTCCCCATGTTGTTCGGAGTGACTCTGCCAGTATGAAAGAGAAATCAATTATCATGACTATCAAAGGGTGATTTGTATGGACCTAATGATGGTGAGCTTTATCCTTAATTAACAAAGTGGCTATACAAAATACCCGTGTTTGTTTTTATGTATTTCGGAAAGCAGAGTCAAACATGAACAATGAATATGAAATATGGGGTTTTTGTGAAAAAGTATGACAGTTGGAGAACAAAATGTCATCAATGGACCTTTGATTGACAAAGACAAAATAATCCCGCCACCATTATATAGGCCCAATTAAGCAATCTACGAATGCTTTGAACAAAGAAAGCGAGTTCTTCGGCTATTTATCAAGTAAATTACCTAGACTGATCACGGAACAACTCAAAGCATGGATTTGTATATGGTCCTCAGAGAAGACAGCTTATAAATGATTCTCATTTCATATATTCAAAGGACAATATGAAGTATTATGCCTAGTCTTGGTTGTTTTAGTTGTCCAAATTTTTATTGGAAATCATAAAGCAGTCACTTCTCTGAATTGGTAGAAGATATGCTCTCCATTTTTAATAAGCTTGGCTGACCTTATGCATCTCCAAGTCCATTACCTACACGGCCATGGAGATTGCCTTCTATAAAGCCTTTGTGAAAAGCAAGGAGAAAAAATTCACTTGGACATAAAAACTATGGAAGACAAATATATCCAAAGGAAAGTGAGATACCTCCATGATGGCAGATTACTGTTGGAACCTTCAGCGAGACCTCTCTATAAAGTCCTATAAAAAGATTGTTATATATTTAAACTGATAAATATAATTTCATACGATTTTGGGTTGAAATAAACCAAGTTAGCAATATATGGTTGTTTAAATAATATATAATATTAATAATAACAATATTTCTTAAAATTATATCAAAAATTGCAAATCATGCAACTAAGAATCCCAAATGTTGACGGATGACTGGTTGAATCAGCATATAAGGTGACTATGCCGATCTTCAAAACTATAGCTGATAGGGTAAAACTGATGCTGTTTTTGGAATAAGTGCCCCAAATATAGTCTAGTGTGTGTTTAACTTTAACTAAAATGTAAGTTATACAGTGATAGAATCATCCACATAGATGGCCGCGTGGACTAAATGTAAAGTTATTCAAGTCTGGTGTAACAATTACGGTGAGGTTGGGACTCAAACCCCTGCTGGGTACCGTGTTTTATTCCTCAGTGGTTTACCACCCCTACTCCACGCAAATGCTTGTACATATCCTCTAAATGTCATCTTCCTCTACCCACCAGATTTGTCTTGTTAAATGCACAGATAGTAAGATGGGGTGAAAATTAAAAACAGTGTGAAGGAGTCCCTACCATGACTTTTTGACGGTCCTTAAGGTACGGTAGTTAAGTATATAGAGCTTGTAAAAGGTTGTTTTTGTTGTAAATTTTAAGAATATTTTTGCCTAAATAAATAAAATATTGACCAAGTTGAAACCCAGCGTTTAATTTTATTTACATGGTTATAGCAATTGTTCTGGAATATCTACCATGAGGATATCATCATTACATGACAAACTTTTTAAATAAAGATAAATACTTATCATTAATTTCAAGGAATCTCTTGGCAGATATTCAACAGCAATTGATATTAATATATGTAAGAAATTAAACTCATTATTTCTACTTCAGAATTATTTTAGTTTTTTGATCAAAAAAGGTTTTGATAAAAAAACCTTTAAGATCTCCTACATTATCTCGTGCTCATTAAAGTTCAAATTTAAGAGAACTGGATGGATAATGAAAAGCGGTTGAATAAAGAATAGAACCCAAAGCTAGATTTACACTAATTCATAGTATGATAATAGTATTATATAATAACTTAAAACTCATGTATTAACAATCATGTTTAAGACCTTGCCCCATAACTTACTGAAATGATAGTAAATTATGTCACCCCAGATAACATTTAGTTTGATTGTACGTTGAAAAGCAGGCGGTATTACCTTGACGTCCGCCACTAGAGCCCAAATCATATAAGCTGCACCATAACGAAAACAACTAAGGTAAGCTTGCTTGCTACCTTTAAGGAAAAGTGAAGTGAACACCTGATGTATAGTGTACTACTAATGATGATATAAGTACATCACTGACCAATTGTTTTATGTTTTAAAACGTCGATCTGACAAAAGATTAGATCAGGGTGGTCCAAAATCCCAGAGGCCAAATCTGATCATCAGTTTGCATCACGGGATAAAGTTAGATCTAGTAATCCCATCAATTTAATATAAGCCTACAAACAGCACTTAATAAACGAATACGTTCAAAACTTAAATAAAAATTACTCAAAAATATGTTTTAATCTCCCAGAAATGTATTATGAAATATGCAAGAGCATAGACTTTCACAAACAACTTTGCATTATAAATATACCTATATTTACGAAATCAAATAAATTCTTGGTAAAATGGCATCATGAACTTTTTGAATTAATATTTTTATTTGAATCATTACTTATTTCACATCTGCCACTGAGGAATTCCCTTTATATTCCTCCATGATACTGTGAAGGCAGAATTTTTAGTGATCATGAGATGAATTTGACCCATAGGGTGTATTTAGACAGTGGGCGGCTTGTTGGATCTAACTGGATTAGATTGCCCATGACGAGGAGGCCAAGGTTCATATCTCGATCTAATTCACTGCAGAATATAAGGTGGGGGTGGTGGAGGTTGGAGTGGGGCTGGGACTTACCATTCCTGTGGTGATTTTCTATCTCCTCTTGGAGCTAATTTGGATGACTTTACTCTAGTACGTCTTCCTGATATAACCATTATATTAGGCCATTAATAATGGTGTGGCTAAGCGTAATAATTAATAACATTATAATAATATGTAATATTTAATTATGATTAGGTACTTAGCTCGGTTAAGAATAAATATGTTACTCTCAAAACAATTTTTTTTAAATCTAACTAAACTACATTTGAAATTTCATCTTATTTACCTAAATTATGGTTTATACAGCTTAGGCTGTTGCTTCAATCTACTTTAAGCTACAGTAGCCCCATGACTTCTTTGGTCCTGGCTGACAGCTCACAGCTGAATGCTGATGGCCTTGAAAAGTTACCAGACTAAATTATATATCCCTAGGCCGAACCAGATGATCTGCAAAAACATGTGTTTAGCAGCTGTCACCTCTGACAGTCAAAATTTAGGTATATACCTAAATGTTGACTGTCAGAAGTCAGCTGGGAACTGTCAGCACCAAAGAAGCCATGGAGCTACTGTATCAACTATAAAATATTTTACTACGCAGCTTGTTCTATAAAAAAATTAAAAACAACAGGGCATGTATACTACTCCTCCTCAATTTTATTCTAGCTTTTATTTATATCACACAACAACTAGACCACAAACACTTAATATACCATATTTAATAGGTGTGATACGAAACATATTTAGCACTTTTGTTTTGCCCTCACAGAATATTGAAATTTTAAACTTTAAACTATTAAGAATTCTTAACAGTATGAAATAAGTTATCGGACCATAAATATGGTAAAACGTGGTGTTGATTCAATAACCTCTGTGAATTTGATTATTTTTTATACGCTACGTTTATACGTATATTCTTAGAAAACCCTGTCAAATTGGTAAACACTATGACAGTCTTTATTTCACAGCGTCCTCCTTAGCCAGAGTCTACGACGCTTGCGCATGGCCGAAACTGACATAAATCGCTTTTAACACTTCATCTTCGGGCTCAACATTTATTTTCCTTTGGGGTCCACGCAGTCCACAAACAGTCGAAACCAAGTTAATTTAATAGTTAGTTATAACTATATATATATTTTTTTACTCTTGGTATGAAGTGGGTGTTATTTTTCTTAGAGGGGAAATAGGGTTGTGGTAGTTACTTTGCAACATTTTGTGCTGTTTTTAAACACCGGGATACTAACCAGAACTCTACACGAAGAAGGGAGGGAGACCATCAAATCCTAAGCTATTAAAAGGTCGTGAAAAAAAAATTGAGGGAAACTAAATATTCTTTTTAAATTAAACTCTTTGCGTGTTACATGAATACAAGAGTGCGGATTTTTAAAGCAGTTCAAATGTAGTGAAGTGGCTTCATAATTAGAGCCTTACTGCTAAAAAAAAAGTAAAAAAATAGACAACCTCTGTGGTATAGTGTTCAGAGTTCCTGGCTATGCATCCAGACATTCCGATCTAGATCCCCAGCACTTACAGATTTTTCTGTAAAGCAGTAGGTCTGGAACGGGGTCAAATCAGCCTATTGAGGACAAATGAGGAGCTACTTCAATAGCGGTTCTGGTCTAGAAAACTGAGATTAACGTCCAGATAATTTGTTGTAATTACCATATGACACCCACTCGTTCGGTATGGCTCATTTGTAGTCTGACGCCATTAAGTTTTGATATTAACTATAGAGGGCTTATGTAAACTAAATAAACTCGTTAACTATCACATCACACCATCACTAGTAGGTGCAGTGGTAGGTTCGTTAGCCTCTCACCGAACATTCACCTGTGATCTATTAGGATATTATTTAGCCATTAAAAAATGTTACAGTTTAGTTTTAATATAAATATCAAAAAGGGGTTCTTAATAAACCAAAGAGAATTTTTTTTTAGATTCTAAATCTCATAAAATATATCTTAAGGTAACTATAACTTATAACAGATTAAGTTTACCACCCAGTAAAAGTAATCAAACCAAATATGGCATTTACCTAAAATTAACGTGCCATTTTTGAAGTAGTCCTAATTTATTACATAAGCGTCTTACTTAAAAACTAACTCAAATTTAAATTTAAAAGATTGATAACTTGATTATAAAAACCACACTCTTAATTCTATATAAAACCAAACACTGAATTTACCACCCGACCAGACTCGAACCATCCTGTCTTTTTTTCTTCCAAAATAAAGAATAAAACAAGCTACCCTTATTTCAGCGAGTAGGACACTACTGGTTGAACTAATTTATATCAAGCTATTGAAATAAAATAAATTATTAAAGCTTTGTATCTCACCAAGATTTGAAATATAAATCCATTAAATTATTAGACAAAAAATATAAATCAAAGTTTGGAATAAAATTGATTTTAATAAGTCTTATACCAGAACTAGTGGGTACGTGGACTTAGTTTAAAACCTATCTAGTGTGGTTTTCCGATGACGAGGATGTTGGGGTTCAAATTCCAGCCGAGTGTAGGCCTATAATTATTTATTTCCTATATGTTTTTCTAATCTCCTGCCACACAAATGCGGTTACGTTTACTCTAAGTAAACTGTGACCATCCCAAACAAATGAGTATAGCTAGTATCTATCTGACTATAAGCCAAACAGTTTATGAGATGTGAAAAGTAAAATTAAACAGTATTCTGACGACCAAGGTTTAAAAAATAAAGACATTATTTTGTGATCAACATTGCTAACATTTTAATATATTATTGATACTATTTTATAAGTATTAATTTATAATATATATCAAACGTCATGGTTGTAGAACATAATATGATTATATTATGACTTGATGTATGAATATATTTAAATGGTTTTAGCTGTCACATAGGATTCTTCCTAATAGAATGCTACATTATTTACGGTGGTAGTAAGAATGAAGGCCAGTACCCAATATGACCATTGTTGACAGTAAAAGTGATAGGATTAAACACTTTATTTTTAATCAATTCATACAATGAGAGTGTAATTTGTACTCGATATTGTCAACGTTGAAACGCTATATTTTCACATTATTATTATTTTTTGCTACAACTCTTAGGTTTGTATTTAACCTAAGACCAACTTTAGTTTGACACCACTAAATAATTAGAGCTTTTATCTACTGAACCAAGGTTCCCGGGCTAGATTTATTGGCGAAATTAAGAGCGTCGCCTAGGGCGTCAATCTCGTATTAGACTAGACTATCTATGACAGGGAGATCAAGGCTTGAACTCTGGTTTTGTGTACCGTTTCCTAAATAGTTTTATACAACCCGTCGACGCACATTCGGGTACACTTCCTCTAGATTCAACGTTCCTTATCCCTAACTCATTAAGGAAAAAACCCTCAACCAATACACACGAATGGGAAGAACTAATCCTACCATCACCGTCAATGTAGACTAATGTGAGAAGGACGTCTGAGATCAAGCGACCACCGATATAGATCCCTCCGCTTCCGTTTCTGAACATCACTTTACAGTGTAGGTTTCAGGTAACACTTTTAATAAAAATAAAAAGGTCACGCCTCGACCAATCGACGCCGTATACCTCGATAAGACTGTCCTTTAAACGAACGACAGCTCCTTTCCCTACCTTAGGAACACGTAATTATACGTTTCTTGATGGGAAATGGGAGGTTTTCATCGTTTGAGGGGGTTGAAACAGACATCTTGCTGCAAGGGAGGGTCCAAGTTGATTAGTTTACAGTGAAAATTCTACCCTGGACGTCAACTTAGAGCAGGGTTCTAGACGAGGGACCATGCCAAGTCGTGGGAACGGTAATTTTATTTTCAGGGGGAAAAAAATTATTGAAAATAGTGTTAGGACAAAAATCAAGTTTGTCCATATGGTCATATTTTATGATAGGGGATGAACATGGAAAGTAAAAAAAATATTTTTTTAACTATTAAAAATTAATTTTGAAAAATAATGATATTTTATTTTCTAATCTTGTTCATATAACACAAAAATTAAATAGTATTATTATACATCTCGACCCATTTGTTATTGTTATTTGTTTGGAAAACTCTTACAAAACGAAAATAGTTTCATTTATTAAACAGCTTACGCAATAATTTAGCCACTAAAATAAACTTGTTTAAAAAGTAATACCACACAAGAGGTGGTGGGTTTTTTAGTTTAGGCTACCACACTTAAGGTACACTTAAAATCATTCGTGGTCCAATCCTCTTTCATACAAATTAAAATGTATTATTTGCAGTTTGGAATTAATGTTGTATGAGGGGTCGTATAATCAACGTGGCTTTCGATTGAGGCAACGAAGATTGGCTGTATTGGGAAAGGTATATAAACAAAATTATTATTCGGGCTAATAGATTGCGCATCAAGTATACGAACCACAAGACCAACGCATTGACTAGTACAACCTGAAACACACCGTTCTAAAATGACGTCAAGGCCATCTATATTTACTTTATTTATGATACTTGGAACCTATATATGATAGATCATTGTCACATTGATTACAAATACGCCATCTATTCTTATCTTGAGATAGTTCCATCAAATCCACCTCATTACATCCTATCTTTTTCAGGTCAGTCTTAATTCTATCATCCCATCTGCGTCGTGGTCTTCCCTATGATCTATTTCCATTGGATTTGCCAGTCAAAAGCTTGAATGTCGTTCTAGTTTCTTCCATTCACGCTGCCTGTCCTGTTCACCGTAGCCTGCGAAGTGCAATATTTTACTAATTTATTCTAAAAAGGTCTAGTGATGATTACAGGGTATGTTAAATCCTCCTCTCTGATATATATTTATAAATAAATAAAGAGATAATAAATGTACTATATCTATAATCGATAAATCTGCATTAGTGAAATTTATTAGATCACGTTAAAACCACTAATATAATATGTTGATCGCTTCCAGAGCATGAGCAGTGAGAAAGCACGTGTCATCTTAGTAATAAATGTATTCGGAAGTGCCGTGGCGCAAAATATCTCTCAAAAACTGAGGAATGTATTTTAGCGTCTGACTAGGCATGTTCTGGCTAGGAAAATACATGTATATTATTTACATATATGGTACAAACGACCATTCCAAATACTTTAAGAGGATATAACAAATACATGCAGAAGAGCAAATCATCTTATATATATCCAAAAAGAAAAGTGTGGACTTGGTGCATGAGTACATAAAATTAAGAGGTATGTTGTCAGTTAAAACTAAAACCTATTCTTACGCACGAATACAGGAAAATAGGTATAATATACTTAGAACAAACACCTCTCTTAGAGCATGAATACAGGAAAGTGGGTCTTGTGGCACTTAGAAGTCTCAAGAAGATGTTGGACCGACCATAGAATAGAAGAAAGAGGTGGTGGTAGTTTACCGTGCAGATGGTGGGCGCCAAGGCAGCGAAGTGCCTGTGATCACTATGGTGGTGGTGATGGTGGTGGTGTTGGTGGTCGGAGGCAGTGTGTGTCTGCCTGGCGGTACTCCTGGTGGTGGCGTGGGTGGTGGTACTACTGGTGGTACAAGTGGTGGTGGCGGTACTACTGACAGTCGTGCAAGTCAGGGGCGAAGAGTCGGGGCGGAAAAACCACGAGGCCACCGAAGCCCACTGGAAAAAACAAGGAGAGAAAGAGAAATTACCATTTTGATGTTTTTTTAAATGTTAGAAAACGGACGGTTTTTTGAAAGAGAATAAAAAATTGTTCGTACAAAATAAAACAAATAAGGTTGAATATAAAATCTACTAGAGCATATCAAAACTGTTAACATAATATGAGCCAACAGCTTCATGTCACAATATATTTTAAATTTTCAAACTAAAACAAGTTAAATTTTAAATTTCCAAGCGGCTTAAAAGTGTTTAAGTGTTTCATGCATACTTGTATATATTTTTATTAAAGGAATGATCATTAATAAAAGTTAAAAGACAGTTGTAAAAAGTATTGTTTTTGAAAGAAGACTAAAATTGAGAGATTGTGGGCAATTTCTAATAATATATTTCGATCAAGAGGGAAGAGTACCGCCAGTTCAAGTATATTCGAATTTGGTATCTTGAAATTTGTTTGCAATTTTGGCCTTGGAATGTTTTTTTATAAGAAGGTTTGAAGTAAGAGTTATTTATTTATATTGTTTTTCTAGCGCGTCTTCCAACCCATTTAGATTATACCCACAAAGGCCTATATTAACTACGATGATATGATATGGATATGTTAGGTATCATAAATAGGATATTTACCAACAATTGCGTGGAAGGAGAGTGAAAACAAAAAATAGAAACACATTATCAGTGTACACAGTCAGTTGAAATTCGCATCCCTAGAAAAACAGATCAGACCATACTGACGTTTAAGTGATGGTATCTACCGATAAGGTGATAAGGTTTGGAGAGAAAGAGAGAGAGAAGTATGTCCTTTCCTTTTTCTTTCCTAGCACCACGTCTTACTATCCGGACCACCTTTGTTGTCTAAAGGTAAGAGTTTCTGGCTACAGGTACATAGGTCCCTGGTTCTTTGAATAGATAAGTAGCATCTCCGGTCTAGAAAACTAATATTACGTTGTTCCGACCACATTACACCCTCCATCCGCAAATGTTGGCACCTTAACAACTAATGGTGGTGGCCGCTTGGGTGGTATAACTGTCTTGCGGCCTCACAATGGAGAGTATTACTACCCATTGGGGACACTTATATACCAAATATGCTAATGTATTAGGGATGAGGAAGATTTAATTTAGAGGAAGTGTACTCATATGTGTGTGGAGGGAGAGTGAAAAAAAACACATTAAGGAAATACAACCCTCAGAACACCCGACCGAGGTTCAAACATCAATTTCCCCACCATCGGCAGTCCCAGCTATGTCGACTGTGACGCGTTAAACCATGTGCCCACCGAAACAGGTGTTTCCTAAATATGTGTGGGCACCTGGACTAACTAAACTACTGGTCCAGATTTTAAATCGTTGTCCAGAACACTCATTTTAAACATGGTATAAAATAATTCTCAACCTTATAAGCGAAGGTATTGGCTCTACAGTCCAATTTTCCATAAAGCTATTTTTTAAAATATATATATAATAGTTGTCAGCAATGATATCATTTTACTATAGTGTTAGTGTTATTGTTATTTTACAGGTATTTATAATGCCTAAGTTACAGCTGCAGATCATGCGAATTGACGTATAAATACGTGAAAGTAGATCTAGAAGATTTTCTAGTTCACAGACAAAATCATTCCTATGAAAATAGGATTATTAGAAAGAGATCATTTATTTAAAAAAATATGCAAAAGCGAGAGCCTTTTTATGCATGAAATTTTCAATCTCCTTGAAAAACAATTCTTCATACGACGTCCAGTCAGCTAGGTAATAAAATATTTATAACGGGACGTTCTCTCTTTTTCGTCCTCCTTACGCCACTGGCCTAAAATTTTCAGTTTTCATCCAAGAAACACCTGCACACTTAACGACACTATATAACGCCGGACAATAACTAGACAATGCACAAGAGTTACTTCGAGACAGATGCTGCAACGAACAAATCCTTTGTCAGTTTTTTTCCTCTTGCCTTAGGTGTTTAAACTAATATTGCTGGTACTTATGTAGAAATATATCATTATTACTTATCTATCCTTTAACCAGACAAATAATGTGAGGAATATAAAAGTATCAAGCCGTTGCTTCTATTAATTTTGTTTAAGGTATACAGGGCCCATTTCATTATATATATATTTATATTTATAGATAAACGTATTATAAAATAAGCTTATTTTCTTAATAAATCCATGTATTTTTTTAGAAATAGTTTGTTTATAAACTAAGATTCTGTTTATCAAGTTGGGCCTAATTTTAACATATTTGTATAGATATACTACACATACTATACTATACATAGGTAAAAATACTACATATACTACTCTATACAGGCGCGGATTTAAGGGGGTCAAGGGGTCAGTTGACTCCCTTGTGAAAGCTAGAAAATTAATACAAAAAATAAAATGAAATTTCAAATTTTAGAAAGAAAATACAACACAGATAAATTATACAATTTTTGGCCTTTTTACTCGCAGACACCTCTTAAGTGGGGTCCACACGTGCGCTGTTTGTTCACGTTTATTCAATTTTCGACATGACTCACGCAAGTGTGGAAAAAATATTCGTGTTCATCTACAAATATTTGTCGTGCATAGCAAGTAACAAACATTGTTCCGCATAGAGACGGTAGTCTACCACAAGTCAAAGAGGATTAATAATCGCCTGAGAGCAGTTACTCCACGAATACTAAATATAGATTATTTGTGGACAGAAGAGCGGCGAAACTGTAGGGGCCTCTGCCCCCCTGGAAATGATTTGCCCCTCTCTGGAATAAATTCCCCCATATATATAATTCAAGTCCTCTGATATTATCGAATATGACCCTTAAAGATGACCTTTAATCCAATTCCAAATGACTTTTAGATTCATTCTATTGTCAAAAATTTGCCGGAGAAGAGCGCTTCAAATAATTACTAGAATAGACGCATCTAACTGGCAGAAAGATTCAGGGGAGAAAAGCTCTAAATAGCTTCCAAGGTCATCCAAATTTCAAAAAAGTCTAGAAGAGGACAACTCCAAATCGCTTCTAAATGCATGCCATTTTGGAAAATTCTAAGGTGAGGTACACCCCAAATAGCCTAGTTTTTGAAATAATTCAATTTTCAGAATTTTGTCAGTGGAAGACCACTTTAAAGATTATCTTCTAGAGGTGTCAAACTATCTTAAAAAATTAAGCTGAGGATCACTAAATAGCTACGAGGGGCATATACATTTCAAAAATGTCTAGGTAAGGAACACTTTAAATGGTGGCTTATAATTTATAAAATAATATAATTTTAAGAAAAATCAAGGCAAAGACTACTCATAGATTCTATAGTGAACAATTTTTAAAAGGAGAGCCCCTCCAAATAGTTTATAAAAACTATCCGATTTTAAAAAATTAGAGAGGATGATCACTGTTTAAACATACATAAGATCAAATATGAATGAGAAATTATTCAATGGCCTTAAACAGAAATCTAACTGTGTTATTTATATATATGAACCCTCCCCCTCCACCATTATAATGAGCTGGATCCGCCCCTGACTGTATACATAACTTAAATATGTTAAAATTAGGCCCAATTTGCTAAACAGAATTTTAGTTTACTAATAAAATATTTCTATAAAAATGCGCATATTTAGTTGATAAAATTACAACGTAAAATTCAATCCTTATTTAAAGTATATAATTTATATCAATATGTTACAAGAAAAGGTTTATTAAAAGGTATAAGCAAGAAAAGTTTATGATTATAAACACTCTAATAGTTAAGTGTCTGTATGCTTTTTTTCAAGTCACCTTACATTGCTATATTTGTTTGGTGGTATTTATAACAAGTACTTTTTCAACTAAGGTATTAAATTTATAATTTTGATAAAAACTCTCGCAATACATTTTAAAACTTAAATTTCAGATAGTGACGTTTTTCCATGTGTACTATATGTCTTACTACCTATCCCGTTTAAACGAATTTAACTAACTTTCTTGGTTAGTGTTAAGAAAATTAAAGTTTAATTTTAAGTCCACTCACACGTGCGTGCGTGGAGGAAGAATGTAAAACCAATAAGGGAAAAAAACAGCATGGCACATCCTTCAAGGATAGTAACCCTGACCTTGTCACCAGCAAGCCAGAAGAAGAGTCTGACATTTAATCCACGCAACCACCGGTGCGAGAGGGGGGGGGAGTAGAGGGGGGTTTCATTACTTTGGTTAGAAAGTGCTCCCTATCATAAAGCGACTTAAAACGGTTGTTCCATTTTGGTGTGGATATTCAATTGTCATATTTCCTCATGCAACAGTTTTGGCTGAAAGCAATAAATAAAGGTAGATAAAAATAGTCCAAAAAATAAAAACTATCTATTCAATAAACCTTTAGACTTCCTTCTTATAATTTGATCTGCTTACCGAGCCGTCCTTCATCGATGATTGGAGAATGGAGGGGGGAATTGGGGGGTAGGGGTCCATACGTTTTTTGTAGAAGCTAACAGAAAGGCAGGTGCACGTTGAAAGATGTAAACACAACTTTATGATTACAATAGCTTAAAACATACACACTTTGTTTCCATAAAATGTAGACCTCTTTAAAATAGTGGAAACAAATGAAGAGTGGGCAATTATTAGCACATATTTTCTTGTATATAGGCCTACAGGGATATAATAAGTTATGCCAACAATTATTATTCATGTTAAATGTTTCGTTTAAGATTTAAGGTTAATCTATAAAATACTGGTGACCTGGCGGTCTAGGGGTAAGGTGTCAGACTTCTATGCTGGCGGCCGGGGTTCAATCCTCAGTCCCAGCACAGATTTATCTGATTACCAAACCCTTCCTTCACCTCTGACAAGAGATCTTGTGAATGTGGGGAATGCCAGGCCTCCACCGTGGTTCGGATCCCACGTTAAACTCTAGGTCCTCCATTTCATCTCACAATCACCCTACCATTACACATTAGCGTAAGTGCGTATAACCCGAACGGGTAGTAAGACGCGGTGCTAATAATAATAAAATAAAATACCAAGGTGTCTAATTTATATTTTGAAAATATAATAGGCTATTATTTATTTTAAAATTACAAATTCAATTCAATACATACTGTCCTAAGAATCTCAAACCAATATAATTCCTTCCATCCTCTACTACGTAGTATCCTTAATTATAAGTCAATTATTTAAATTAAAAATACAATGTTGAATTTAATTAAAAGTAAATTACTTCCCAAAAATTATGCCACCAAATTAATTGTACTAAATAAATAATATTATGTTTTATTGGCCACTTACTGGTTTACATTAAATGATTACCAGTAAAAGGCCAATTAAAACAAATTTTGATTTTTGTTGAGAATTGATACTTTATCACGTTAAGCTCGGGTTTTACTCCCATGGGTGGAAGCCTTTGTGAATTTTTTTACTAAATTAAAATGATTCAGAGTTGACCTCCAAATATCCCTATACCTAATTATATGAGTCACTCCAAATAGGTGTACAATAATTTTGTTTTATTATTAATAAGCTAATGTTTGTCATTATCTTGGTAAGTTGAGGTCAGTATTTTTGTAGTTAGTAAAACAGAACATTTTTTGACAAAATAAATAAAATATCCATCCAATAAATAGATTTAGTTTAATTTTCTACACACTATCTTATCAACATTTGGTCATTGGAATATAAACAGTAGATTTTTAAACTAAGAGATAAAAATTCTTGTAAAATTCTACAATGCTCATGACAAATATTCAAAAGCTGTTGAGATTAAGCCAAAATTGAAAGAAAAAAAAAGCTCAAAAATATTTTTAAAAAACTTAGAAAAAGGACACATGAATATCAAAAATCCTTTAAAAGCTGAAACTAAATTAAAAATTATAAAATTAAAGGTTTTAAAAAACCTCTTGAATGTCACTAAACATGGACAACTATTTGCAAAACCCTGCTTCAGAAGAAATTGCCAACCCTCCCCATAGAATTATTTCTGTCTTGAATGGAGTTATTGGTAGTTGAAGTGCTTAAACAGGATTGTGGAATTTACTAATAAAAAAGTAAAGTATAGACAGGTAATCCGAAACCTAAATTATCTTGGCAAGCTGACAACTGTGGGTTGAAAAATATTATGTTTGAATATTTGTGAATTCCCATCGATAATATTCTACAAAATTTCCTGGAATTATATGAAAATATGGCCTAAGAATATTTTTTTTTAAATTAACAAGAGATTATCTATTAGAGATATATTTCTACGATCAGTGGATCCTAAACGAAGCTGTGAGCTATCTGTAACGTTTCGAAAAGACATAATCCAATTTATCAAAATCTGGGACCTGGTAATAAGTCCTAAAGACATATCGATATAAAAACAACTAAGGACAAAGGCGGGATATTTCTGGAAATTGGCCAAAAGATATGCTTTTTTTAATTTTAATACTTTCGTAAAAAAAAGTACAATCATCTTTTTATGCAATCCCTTTGTGTTGTGTTGGTAATGCTATTAAAATAACCAACATTGTTATCTTTTTAACAGAAAAAATGATGAGGTAGGGGTTATAATGCTATTAAAATAACCAACATTGTTATCTTTTTAACAGAAAAAATGATGAGATAGGGGTTAATTATTTGCAAAGAGTCATTTTAATGTTGATTTAAAAAAAACTTTATTTTCTGTGCAGCACACTCCATAAAATATTATATGGACTAAGAATTAAACAAATAGTGTCTCTGAAATAAAATGTTATTTGTTCTAGTTCCTTTGTCAAACCCACCTGGGATTCGAACCTCAACCACCCTGTTACCGGTAAAACAAACAAAATTGTTGCCTTTGTCCACTGTCCTTCAGAGCAGCTATATGAAGATTGCTAAAATTGTAACCATTTACTAACAATGGGTTCATTACCCCTCTGGGAAAACCCACCCCAGTGATAATGCAGTGTAGGGTGTCATACTCGCAATCTATGAAATTGTAAGTGAAGGTGAGATCTCAGCCTCTATCCATTAGATGAGGCAAATAATAATCTCAGGGTGGAGATTACCAGTAAAAAATAGACCTAGTTTGTGTCCAGGATGTTAAACGTTGAGTTTCGAGGTGGGATGAAAATGAGCGCGAGCTTAGGTAGCCTATACTCCATTCCCGGTAGGAATTACTCTCTGAAAGGTCCTTTTTCTTACCAATATCCTACTATATAATATATTTCTGCTAGGGAAAAAGACCTTTCAGAAAACAATTCCTACCGTGAGTAGTTTTGAAGTTTATTGAGGAAAAAATGTTTTAAACGCCTTGTCTTACTACCCATTCGCGTTACACACTTATGTACTAATTACGCTAATGTATTTAGGGATTAGGAAAGTTAAATGTACCCGCATTTTCATGGAAAGATAGAGAGATTGGAAAACAATTTTAGAAAAATAACCTCAGTATACCCGATCGAGATTCGAACCAAGATCTCCCCGTCATTGGTGGTCTAGTCTACCACGAGAGTAATGCCTTAGCCTACGTGTCCACCAAATCGGGTATAAAAATAAAGCTTAAGTCAAAATAAAATAGGTTTCCAGTAGATACATTCAGTTTAATTTTATACACAGATTTATCTCAATATTTCTTTAATATCTGTCATTAGAATACAGTCATTTGACCAGAAACTTTCCAAATAAGAATAGAAATGCATGTCTAGATTCTGCGATGCTCATTACAAGTATTAAACAGCTGTTGAGATTGCTACTTTTAGAAAATTAAACTAAACACACCTAATGAAGACATATTTGGTCAATCTTGTTCAAAAATTATAAATTTGTTTAAAAAAAATGTAGATTATTCAAGTTTTCCTTCCATTCCGACCTAAGCGACTAACAACCTATACGTGAGTAGGCTTTCTCTGGCTTGAATATTGGTTTAGATGGACTTTAAACCTTCCAACTACCAGCAGTAGGGACTCAAGTGGTCCAAAACGTTTTAATTCATTACAAATGGACACCAACCAACCGCATGAAAACTAGAATAGGTGAGGTTGACTGTCGGTTTCGTTTGCCTGGAAAGAGAATGTATAAACTCGCAATAAGGAAATTACCAAGCCGTTCAGAATCCAACCTCGTCCTGCCAAGTCAAAGTCAGAAATCTTATTAATTTCCCCATACTTCGGAGACCAAATCTATGTTCTAAGCTAATTTACTGATATCCTTACCTGCCCACAGTGATGAATAAGCAGTATAAGATGATGGACTCGTATTGCGCTTGAACGTCGTTCAAGGGGATATCGGTGCTCAAATATCATACAAGTACATTTGGATGAGAACTTGCGAAAAGTGATTTACTCGATCGTTTATCCATCCTTGATTAACGCTAATGCGGGTACATTTTTCTTAGAAACACGTCATTTAATCTACCCTTTAATTTATGTCCAATCCCAGCCAGGTATAATGATGATAGTTTTTAAATGGCTTACTACTCACCCTTTATCCAAATGTGGACACATTTCGCTAAAATTGTCGTTAGTGACCCCTTTTCCATTAGTGTAAATAAAGAAGAACGTATTGGATTTATTTTAATTTATTTGACGTATTTAACGTGCACTTATTTAACCGATTGATTATATCAGTACACAAGAATCTCTAAGAGAAAGCGCGAAAGGGCCCACCAATTTTGCCAGAAAATATATCTTTACATATCTTTAAGGGTTCTTTTACATACCACAGTTGACATGAGGCCGACGGCTCTACTTTCCCTCCGAAGGAAGTTGTTCTACGTATTTTTATCGCTCAAGAAAACTCCGTCGACGCTGGCTGGGTTTGAACCCACGAATATCGGGTCCTGAGGCGAGCACTTTACTACGACAAGAAGGTATTGAAGAAAAAAACTTAATGTCATTAATAAAGCTTATGTAAATGTGGATTTAAACCTAAAACTAAAAATATTATTAATTCTAAGTGAGAAAGTAGCTAGGTGGATTTAAAAATAAATAGTACGCAACTCCGCATGGACTTTCTCGCTCTATTGTTTAAAAATGGAGATATTTACTCAAAATTCACAATATAGTATGTGAAACGAAATACTATACACTAGCAAAACCAAGCATACATTGCACTATATTTATGTAAAATATTTTTTGGGTCATTGTTTAAAATTTTATAATTTTATTTTTAAAGAAATAAAATCCTCATTTTAATGTCCATACCGATAAAAAGGATCAATATTGGATCCACAAAGGTCAACACTTCATATTAAAATTTCAGCTATCGGTTGAAATTTTTAACATTTTATTATGTGTTGCAAACCTTCATGCCATCGCCTTGCTATAAAATTCTTCATTTATATATTTTAAACTATAAAAAATGTAAATATTGACTATTGAGTCCAAAATTATGGAGATAGATGATTGTTGTACAAACAATTCTCCTAAGATGTTTAAGTAAAAACAATATACATTTTTGAGAGACTTACTTATGTTTAATTACTCTGTGGCATTAGAGAATTATTGCGTTAAAACTTAAGTAGTATATCTTTACAACTAAAGCTCACAAAATTGTATTAATATATTTGCCAATATCTCAGAAACTTTTGCTTTCAAAAAAATAGATTTGAAATAGAAGTTTTTTATTTTTAATAGTACTAAAGTTTTGCAATGATAAGTTATTTAGTATCTCAAATATTCAAGGAGATACGGAAATTTCCGTTTTTTTAAAGTACCCTAAAATTCATTTTCATAGGAAAAAGGGAATAACCATTTATTTATAATCTTAATCAACGCCTTGATACGAATTTTAATCAAAATCGTTAGAGCCAATTTTGAGAAAATCGGATTTGTCTCTTTTCGCTTTTTATTAAGCTACTTTTAATTTTAGGTTGAAACAGACCTACAGATATACGGCATTGCAAAAACCACTTTTTAGTGTTCGGGCAATCATGAGACTTTGACATTCATCAACATTTCAGTCAGATTTTTTTTTACGGTCGCAATAATTTACCTTTAGTTTTCGAAAAGTTAATATATGTATATAATTGCGTATAGCTTGAAAGTTATTGCTTTATAAAAATATGTTTCAAATAAAAGATTTGTAATATAAATATACCTACATATTTGCAACAATAAGTAATTTCATTTATCAACGAGTTACTGAGATATGATAAATAATAAGAATTTACGCATCAGACAGGAGCCCTTAAATTCATTTTGCCGAAATATCGAGAGTAGCCATTTTGTTTGGAATATATATAGGTGTTAATGAATGAAATTTAATCAAAATTGTTATAGCCAATTTTGAAAAATAGGCTTTTTCTCTTTTTGCCTTTCAGTCAACTACCCTTAATTTTAAGATTAAATATCCAATTCCGAAAACCTCTCGGGGAAACCCTGTTAAAACCCTAGATACCAAGTTTTAGCTCGAATGGTGAAATAGTTTAGGCTCTGGTCAGAGGTACAGACAGACAGAAATTCAAAAACCACTTCTTCGGATTCGAGGAGTCATGAAACGTCGAGATTCATCAAAATTTCGAGTTCGATTATTATGACGATCACA
This sequence comes from Timema californicum, assembly GCA_902141385.1. Lineage (NCBI taxonomy): Eukaryota > Metazoa > Arthropoda > Insecta > Phasmatodea > Timematidae > Timema > Timema californicum. The sequence goes on from CABFOW010000028.1 coordinate 451,004, forward strand.
ATACTTCTCTACCTTTAAGATAGCGAGAAAGTAAAAATCTTACAATATGTTTGTATATTATTTCTGCTGTCAACATCCCTTTTTATCAACTATTACAAAGCCTACAGCGATGACTGTGCCATTAGGGGATAGGATTTTAATATCGATTTCTGACATAGCATACTCAGTCTATGTTAAAACACATGGTTTAAACTTTAATATTAAAGACAAATATAACAATTACCTAAAATAATATTTCTTTGCTAGTTTGTGTATACACTTCGCTGAGTAATTAATTTCAACAACCCAACAAAAGCTCAACTTTTTTTTGGTGGGGGAAATGGGGAGGAGGGGGGGGAAGGTTGGTGCGAAAGTTTCGCGAGGGTTTACTGGAATTATAAAATGGTAGAACTTATCATTACCTTGACGTATTCCAACTGGTCTTAATAAAAAAAATTTAAATGTAATTAATAAATTTAAGTTTTGTTCTTGGAACCGTTTACCTTATGAATTTATCACCTTCTTCCATGAAGAGTACAGCACGTTTCGAAGATTGTGTATCAAAGGTTACAACGCTGTGTATAGATGTATAGTTATTTGTTACCTCCTCGTTTTAATGCCTATCCAGTTCATATGCACACATAAGTTATGAGGATATAATAAGGGTGTGGAATGGAAAATTTTATGAGGGAAATTTACCAATTTTTTGCGTGGAAGAAGAGCTGTAAACACTTTCAAAAAACTCCTTTAGCAGGACTACACCTAAACGGGAATTTAACTTGGATCGCTCCTTCACCCGTAATCAAATCTAACACGAGAAAGACACGTTAAAAACCATGCTTAAAAATGATTTTATTCCATTTTTCACGCTAGCAAGAAACTTATGACTATATAAAATTAGATAGATACTCTAAAAAGGATTATTAATGATTTTAAACTGAAAAAATGTGGTTCAGCTTGAAGTTTTATAGCTACTCCCATTTGGAATATTACTTGGCAAAAAATCATTAAGTTAGAATTTGGAGAAAATTGTTTTCACATTTGCGTCGATAAAGTGTTGGAAACATGTTGTAATTCAAACTATTTCTAGTGGGATTATAAATGAGGAATGTAGAACATAGAATATATCTATCCAAATTTGGAGGCTGGGTAAGTAGAAGAACATTTAGAATAAAATGCTCTAGAACATTCGTCCAAGATTAAACCTTGTACTTTCAATCACTGATGAACTAGATCAGAGGATACTCATTATATCATTAGCTAACTCATTATGCGGGTAGACCTATTCATAAAAACCGATTTTGAAATGTTCTGTCTCGAGCTGAGTATTTTTAAGTAAGGCATATTAACGCAACGGAATATTTAAAAAAAAGTACTCTAAATATAGAAAGACGATAAAATGTATTTAAAGATGTTTTAAAATATACTTTGAAAGTTGACTTATATAGAGATCTGGTTCTAAGCAGACTCACTATATAAGTTCAAAACACAGTTTTTATTTGGCTCTCTCTTTGTGAAACAGCGGATACCATGTTATCGATTGACCCAAACTATTACAACATTTCTTTACTTTTCTATTTTTTTTATCTTCTTTCTTGATTCAACAATGTATTTTAAATGAGTAGCGTCACGAATGCACCAGATTGGATGCTTGAAATATGAATTTGTGATTTCTTAGACAAAAAACTAATAAAAATAAATAAAAGACTTCTATCAAATAAAGTTTTTTATTGGTTCAGTAAAAATAATATGAAGAGTAGTGGTTCATCGTGATTGGTAACGATATTGGAATTGGAAAACATATGTATAGGGTGCTGCAGAAGATAAACACATATGCAATAAATTGGTTAACCAGTCCTTTAAAATTTTTTAAAGATATCTTACTTAATTATTCCATCAGAGTAGAATTGAAATATGAAACTTAAAAAGATCTCAATATAATTATTCTAGTTGGTTGGATTGAAAAAAGGTATAATACAGTCTATTAATAAAAAAAATATGTTTCTGAGCACCGCACCTTAATACCCGTTCGGAATATCCACAAATTTACACTAATTGGATAGGGAAGGTTGAATAATGAATAGTATCTGTAACTTGATTTGCGTGGAGAGTGAAAGTTCGTTTTTTTAAAGATATCAGTGCACTCAGCCGGAACTGGAAACCTGACCTCCCCATCATTGTAAAATACAGATTAAACGAAGTTGACGTCTAAGCTTCTTTTTCATCAATAAAGGTTTTAGAATTAATTAAGCTGGTATCACTTAATAAATTAAACTATAGTTCATCTAGGGTAGGAATGTAGGTAAATAACTACTTGTTAAAGGTTCCTTATTCCAAACATTGAATTAAAGTAACTGATGTCAACCTAATTGGAAAATATTATTTTCTTATAATTACTGTATCATCAATAATTATATATATATATATAATCATAAGTTACTTTCAGCCAATGATTGCCATAATAAACCTTCTGATAGCTGTCATTTAGCCTACATTCCCACCGTAGATACACTATGGCTTCAGCTTGATTGTCAAACAAATTATAACGCAGATAAGATGGCCAATGCTTTACTGTGCAACGTTAACTTACCAGAATCAGAACCGAGTTCAAATCCTGGCCCGGGTCCAGTGGTCGGTGGTTTTTACAACAGGAAAAATTACCATGATTTTATAAGCTTACTAGCAGTCCCGCACGGCGTTGCCCGTGAACCACTGTAGTATAATAATTATATAAGCTTGACAACCCCCCCCACGCTGCCCGTTACCCACTGTGGTATCATAATTATATAAGCTTCACAACCCCCCTCCCTACCCGTTACCCACTGTGGTATCATAATTATATAAGCTTCACAACCCCCCCCCCTGCCCGTTACCCACTGTGGTATCATAATTATATAAGCTTCACAACCCCCCTCCCCCCCCCACGCTGCCCGTTACACACTGGTATAAGAATTATATAAAGATATTAAAAAAATGTCTAAAAATTATATAAAAATGTTAAGGGTGGACAACCCTTATCACTAAGGGGTATGAAAAATAGATGTTGGCCGATTCTCAGACCTACTCAATATGCTCACAAAATTTCATGAGAATCGGTCAAGCCGTTTCGGAGGAGTACGGGAACGAACATTGTGACACGAGAATTTTATATATAAGATTAGCCCTACTCTTTTTTTTACATCGTGTCTTACCACCAATTTGGGTTATACACTTGTATACAAATAACGCTAATGGTTTTAGGGTCTAGAAATGTTATATTTACAAGCAGTCTACCCCCAGATTCGTGGAGAGATAGTGAAAAACCATTTTGAAAAATCCACCCCTAGTACACCCGAATGAGATTCGAGCCTTGATTACCCAGTAATCGGCAGTCTTGAATAGTACTAGAGCAGCGCGTTAGACCATGTGGCAACCAAAGCTGATTTTCTTATTTCTTAGCCCTAACATCAGGGGTAACATGGTATAGGTCGTCATAATCCCAATAAGCTAGATTTCTAGTGAGGTTCAAATTTCAACTTGATGCAATGCTCATCAATGGGATCACAGTCAAGGACGAATTTAGAAATGGTAAAAGGGGGAGGGGGCGCGAGGGCAGAGATATATTGAATGTAGGAATATTTCCCCTTCGATCCACGACTGATCATTCACCCATGCCGAGTTCAAGCCCAGATTCACCCCCACAAGTTATTACCCTGCACTTCCCCTCCAGAAATGAATCTAAAACTTCATTAGTCACCGCCAAAGCTCTAAATCTCCACTTCCAATAGTATATTTTTAAAATAAAATATTATACCTGAGGGGGGAGGGCACGTACCCCCTACTCCCCCCTTAAATTTGCGCTTGATCATAGTTTAAACTCTATAGCGTCATGTTTTTACTAAAATAGATTGAGGGTGACTTTCTGGTTTGAATATCAACAGGGTACACAGCTCAATAGTGGTCTCGTGATTAAAAGTTCCAGTAAAAATTGTTGGAGCAGGGAGTTTTGTAGTTCAAATCTTGACAGGATGAACTGCGCATAGGTAGGTCCAAATAGCCAGGATCGCAATGAGAGAGTGAGGGAAATTAGATGGTTTTCACTTATGACTCATTGTGATTTCCCATCTTATCTTCACCTTTTTTTGTGTACTTCCTCATCCTTACCCCTTAGATTAAATAGTTTAAAACATTTAAGTTAGACGTAGTATTAATGTTAACCCTATCTGAAATTCCCACTGATAGGAAAGTGTTCTAAATAGTAAGCTCATTTAGTCTTGATTTCCATTAATGGGGAGGCTGGGATTCGAATCGTGCTTGGGTGTATTTAGAGTGGCTATTAGTAAATTGTTTACCTCACTCCCTCCAAATAAATTTTGGTAAATTTTCTCGACAACGCTACCTTCTACACCCCTACCGCATTAACATTATTAATACCCAAACAGTTAAAGAGACACAGTGGAAAATTAAATCTTAAATATTGCTTAATGGACAGCTTTCCGATCAAAAACTGTTTTACAAAATGTTGCAAGTCCATGATCGATGCTCGTAAAGATCTGCGTTGTGTCCGACGGAAAACTGTGGGCGAGGTTAAACTTTGAAGGAGTGCTTGCCTACTGAGTAAACTTTATCAGAAAATGGCAGAAAAAAATATCTACGTGTTGTTGAACAATTATATAGCTATGTATGTATACGAAACATGTATTTTAAGTTTGTTTGGACAGATACTAAACTAGGCCGGTGGTTGTTGATGTAGCACCTTGCAGGAATAAAGTTGGTCGACGAAATGAATGTCAGAATACGAAAGACCAAAACGGCAACCACTCCTGGTCAAATACATTAGGTATTCAAGTAGGTGGGAGTAAAAATATATATCCCTTAATTATTTATCATGACAAAAAGACAATATTTTTTGGGTTGGATACAATTACGTTTTATATAAAAAAAACTTGGTCTACTAAGCCATATATCTTATAAATTAAAATGTTTATTCAAGGTAATCAGGGAAAGAATCACGAAAGACAACTTTATTGATTGTCCAAATCAGAGAGACAGTTAAGATGTTTGGTTTTTTTTACGTGATTATAGAGTTCAATGCTTACTTTCTAGAAAACGCAATCACTTTTTATGACATCGCTAATCGTGTCATAATAGCGTACATACATTCACCAATTAAGGTAAATTATTTATAAACTCTATATTTAAACACTAGAGGGCTATAATATTTATTGAACCCAGGTGGAACAATCTACGTGGTCATCTATCTTCCAAGCTACAACAAAATTACGCTAAAATAGTTGGACTGAGGAAGGTGTAGTTTGCGTTGATATATACACGTGTTTGTGTAGAGGGAGATTGTAAATCCACTTTGGGAAAAGCACCCTTAGCACAAACAACAGGGATTCAAATCCCAATATTAACACCAACAGCAATCCAGTCTCAAGAGTGACGCATTAGTTTATTTGACCACCTATGCTGACAATAGTCTAAATTAAAACGGTAAATTATGCAATATTTAATAGATTATCAAAATTAAACAGATTAATTAGCTTTATTTTGTAAATTTAGCATTAATTTTTAACTAAATGCTTTAAAGAACTACAGTAAGCTAGCTTTGTTTTTAAAGAAAATGATTTCGTTGTTTTCTAAGTAGACGTCACTTCTTGTCAAGTAGTATTAGGCTAGCTATAATATTTAATTATTTGATTATATATTTAAAAAATGCTCTTTTTTTTCAAAGCATCTTCAAGTAATAGTCTATGACTTATACCTTATATTAACTTGTAATATCTCCTGGTCTCTTATTTAAAAAATGTAGAAAAACAATACATTGATCAGTATCACTGGTTCAATTTCTTGTGAGGGTGAAATATTATTAACGGTTAGATTAGATTATTAGATTCTTTCGCCGATTGTTAAGTATATGTTCTGAATGTAAATATGATTCAAACCACCTTCTAGGAATGTTGTTTATTTATTGTAATATGTTTTGGTTCTAGTTTTAGCTAGTTTGTAAGCTATTCGCTTGTCTAAAATCCTTTAACTGACTATCCGAATATTTAGGAATTTAATAGTAACGTGCTCGACCTGATTCAAAAGGCCATGGTTTGAATCCCATCTAAGTAAAGTTAGGCCTTGTTGCCCCATTCTCTCTCTTTTACTCCAGAAACCTTATCTAAGCTGATAATAAATACGCCTACTTAGATATGTCCTGAATTTGATTACCAGCTCACCCGAAAAATTTATAATGGCTGAAGTTAGTGCTTCATGATTCACAATTACGTATTGATGTTGAGGTGAATTAATGTTGGTCTCTTATATGATCAACTTAATTTTTAAGTCTAGCACTGATATAATTAAGATAAATTTTATATTAAATATTTCTAGTGAAAATAAATATATAAAATGGTGTTTTTATCCCAATAATTATGGTCTTTTACAATTTTATCCTACATATTTTTTTATATTTAACCTCTTACCACCCATCTGTTCTATCCACCTTATTGCAATAATATTGTAGCGATTCGGAAAGTAGAATAGAGAATAAATTTTCCCGCATTTTTTTGGATGAAGTGAGGGAAAATTTTTGGTAAAACATCTCACAGCGCCAGGTGTGAATTAAAGCTCTGATCTCCCCAATACAGTCAGCCAGACAAGACAAGACAAGACTGACAACTTTATGTGTATTTATCTTTATCTAGGTTCCTTAAGATATGTAGTAATTCACCTATATCAAACTTTAATTCAAGTCCACTAAAAAACTTTATCCCTCTAGCTTATTTAAAACACACCTCTTTCGTCGTGCCGCAGACCAAGATATCACTGCGCCTGCGTAGTGACAGCAATTCAGCTAAGTTGTGCCTACAGAAATAATTGTATCTGTCTGTGAACCCGAATCTGCCCAATGTCTGATCGTGGGTTTGGTTCTGGTCGAATTGCTTCCCCATTACACGCTCCGCCAATGTTCGTCCCGCTTCCCTTCTACCTCGTTTTTGTCACCTTTTCTTTACTCTTGTGCTTTTATAACAATTTCTTCTTCACCTCTTTCTTGTTGTAGTCACTTCTCTGACATGTTCATCAATTATACTGAGCATCCGTGTCTGACGACCTTTCACGATTACAGACGGACCGAGCTGACGAGCTAAGGGAAACGACCTTAACGCTGTTGATACCACTCAGTAGAAAGCGGTAAGTCAATATAAGAACCATAATTTTAATTTAATATCATTTTGCTTTTATAGATAAAGTGCTCCAACAAAAAAAAAGAAATAAAATATAAATATCCTTAAATAGTAAAAAGCCTCCAATAATTTTAAAAATAGTTTGTAAGAAGATTTTTATTAATATGTTTATTGAACTTGTTTCTAATTTATGAACTTTTAATAAAGGTTCGATAATAAGGATATTTGGATTGGTAATTGAAATGTCTTGTAGAAGAAGTATTCCCTTAAGTATGGTTGACAAAAAATATGAAAAAGAGCTATATTTGTTAAAAATATAAGATTTTAATTAATACTGTGGAGGAACAAACAGTGACACCGTAAGCTGTGTGTGTTTCGTGGTAGAGAAGTGAAAGAAGGAACTATCAAAAAAGGGTAAACAAACGGTCTGGCTACTATGTTCAAGCCGTTATAGTGAGGGAAAGGAGTTATAAGTTCCCAAAAGTTAGTGAGGAGACGTTTTAAGACAGTGGGTGGGTGACTCGTTGTGCACCTTACACATCGCCTTTACTATTTCCCTCGCAGCCTGCCCCCCCCCCCGGCCACGTCTCATTACTCGTCAGGCATATGCATTTTATTTACTCTAATGATCTATGGATTAATAAGGTAGACTTTAGGTGAAATTTACATTCATTTTCGTGGGGTTGAGGGATAGAATAAAACCTTTTAGGGGGAAAAAAATCCCTCTTAATCGACTAGGCTGAGATTTGAACCCACTATTTTCATGAAAGAGCAATCCAGACTATTTTAGCGTGATATTTAACAAATTAAACATATCATTATGACAACAGTGTAAACTATGCTGTGTCCATATCCGGGTCAGACCTTGTATCTCCTGCTTTGATTCCAACATTTTGAACTGTGATAAATAGAATCTTATTTATGTGTTATCTCAACAACATTTTTATAAAGTTTTATTTTACATATCACAGGTGATAGCGTCTGATTCAGCTAGCTACTCTTTAAGTTTCCAGTTGGGAATATATGACACGGAATAGTCTGACCACAATATCACGGCTATCTGAAACATAATGGCATGTAGTCAAGTCACAAAGAGGGCATGACAAATTGACCCCTTACTCTTAGAACCCTTCAACAAACCAAGCTTTTTTTTTATCTTTCATTTTAGTCCCCCCTTGAAAAATATCTACCCTCAACCTACCCACCCATTTCTTGAAGTCAAAGTGCCATTATGGGACCAAGAACCTCAAGATTATAGGCGACACTTTTTTTTCTATACATATATAAAAAAAGATTGCATCACATTGAATTTAAAAACGGTACAACTCACTTCCAAAAAATAAGAAACGTAATTTTATATAAGAAGTTTTTAAATGCGGTGGATTTTTTATTTCTTCAAAAGATGTTAGCAGTTTTTATGAGCTTTAGCTTAGAATCACGGAAGCGGCTAGTTATATCCTTTATAAAGGATTTGGTTCAAATCTCAATCGGTCAATATAAATGTGGTTTAAATGGTTGTTGTCACCGCGCATTAGTACTCATTCAGATTATATACCTATGCACTAACTATGCTAATTGGTTAAGAATAAGGAAGGTTGAGTTTAGAAGAGGTGTACCAGCATTTTATTGAATAAAGCGTGAGGAATCATTTACGAAAAAACAGCTTCAGTACACCCTACAGGGATCGAACAACGATGGACAGTAGAATCTATAGCGAAGGTGACGGCTTAGACTGAACGCATATATTAATTCGCGCTATTCGCGCTATTGAAATAGGGATGAATAAGGGAAAGTTTTAAATAAATGTACCCACATTTGCATTTATGGGGATAAGAGTGAGAAAGGTAGAGTTTTAAAAGATTTGTACCCACATTTGCGTCTGGGAGATAAGGATGAGTAAGGGAGAATTTTAAAAGATATTTACCCACATTTCTTGTGTGTGTGTGTGTGTGTGTGTGTGTGTGTGTGTGTGTGTGTGTGGAAGGGAGGGGACTATCTAGAAAGAAAAAAAAACACCTTTTCACTCCTAACTGGTATTTGAACCCAGATATACACGTTATCATCAATCCAGTCTTGCATAAGAATGACGCCTTAGACCACGCAACCACCAATGCAAATGTTTAAGGTGATAATATTATCACTAGGCTAAAAGTGAATGCTATAGTTATAATAGAGCTATTTTTTTTAACTATTCCGATTTTAAGAGTGAAAGACTCACAATGCCAACTGTATATTTTAATCATGCAACTTTTATTAATAAATGAAATTAAAGATTATGTGATAAAGAAAACCCCTTTTGATATTGAATTTCAAATTTTGTTTTCATATGAAAAATATCATTACATTTAGTCGTTTTGTTTCGCCCATTATCATTTTAAATAAGATTTTAAAGTGAAACTGAGTCTTTTCAAACATTCTTTAAGAAACAAAATATGTTTTGTTCTGAACAAGCTAAAGTAATTTTCTATTTTAAATTATACAATTCACGTGTAAAATGAAAGCTAGTCATGTATAAATAGGTAGTGTACAAATGCATACACAACCAGCAGATCCATCAACCATCAAAGTAATTTAAGTCATTATTCCTCTAAAGGTCCAGGTGTTTGCGTGTGTAAATGTTAATATTCAAAGTTGTCGCAGACTCAAGGCGATTAGAGCGAAGAAAAGACACACACACACACATACTTAAATAGGCTCACAAGTATGGAAACCACCAATGACCGTCACACAAAACCAAAAATAGGTATTATAAATTTTTAAAAAAAAGCTAACTACAGTCAACGTCTTTCTTTCCAGTGTCACGTGTTGAGTTAAGTGTGGGTTTTCGAACATTTTTGTCAAGGCTACAGTATGATGATGATGTGTGGTTTTATAGCTAAGATAACCTATGTCACGTTCTTTGCTCTCGTATAAAAGACACGATATTTTTTTTTTAATTCGATCTTTCCTCCAACTTTTATTGTCGTCACAATTTGTGGTTAGACACATACATTTTTGATCACTCTTTTTTTTTCAATGCCTCCATGGCCATGACATGTCATAAAGTACTATCGTTATAATATTTTATCGTATTTTTTTAACGACAAATCCGATAAGCACAGGCAAAGATTAAAGTACTAAAAGTTTAAATAAAATATATATACAATTTTATTAAGTATACTGATCCTAAAATTGACTGTTATTATAAAGATGTAAGCCTATGATGTTCCTTCCCAAAAATTATACATTTGAATTGGCATTACAATTTTAGTTCTATAAAATGTATTGATAATGATGGACGGATATTTGATATATTCCATTTTAAAATTGTGTTTATGTTAACCTTATACACATTCACAGTAATATAATACCTATAATTGGGTGAAAGCCGATTACATAATGCCCAACACATTATTATAAATAGAATAGTATACACAAAGGAAAAATATACCAAATAAAAATAAAAGTAACCTCCAGGATGAATTAAACTTTAATTTAATCTAAATGATAACTTAATTTTTAAGGTTCTAACAGTAGATTTCATCAGATCAAAGCCTTTTCCCCTCTTATTTTATTTAGGAACTGAAGCTGATTTTCTAGCAACAAATAAAAGACAAGCAGGAATATTTCTAAACTTGGTTTATTTTTTACAATTTAACTGAGCAATATCAAGATTGGATTTGTAGTTTAAGAAGAATCATGACTTTAAAAACATTTATTACAGGGAGAGACATTTTCTTTGTAACTCTATAAGGTTTTTGGCGTTTTCTTATATAAATCTTGCGTCTCATCTTTCTAGCCGTACGTGCTATTCACATACTTACAGAAGGTAGGAATGAGTAAGACCGAGTTTAGCGTTAAGGTATCCGTATTTGGATGGAGGAGGAGGAGTAAACCATTTATAGAAAAACACCCGAGTACTCTATGATTGAATTTGAACTCAAACTTTTCATCGCCATAGAATCAGGCAAGATTAGACCGACACCCTTAGCGTGGGAAAACCTCCTTTTGTAGTGTTAAAATCTAAATGATAACTTAATTTTTAAGGTTCTAACAGTAGATTTCATCAGATCAAAGCCTTTTCCCCTCTTATTTTATTTAGGTCTGAAGTTGATTTTCTAACTACAAATAAAAGAAAAGCAGGAATATTGCTAAACTTGGTTTATTTTTTACAATTTAACTGAGCAATATCAAGATTGGATTTACTGTTTAAGAAGAATCATAACTTTTAAAACATTTATTACAAAGAGAGACATTTTCTTTGTAACTCTATAAGGTTTTTGGCGTTTTCTTAAATAAATCTTGCGTCTCATATTTCTAGCCGTACGTGCTATTCACATACTTACAGATGGTAGGAATGAGTAAGACCGAGTTTAGCGTTAAGGTATCCGTATTTGGATGGAGGAGGAGGAGTAAACCATTTAGGGAAAAACACCCCAGTACTCTATGATTGAATTTGAACTCAAACTTTTCATCGCCATAAAATCAGGCAAGATTTGACCGACACCCTTAGCGTGGGAAAACCTGCTTTTGTAGTGTTAATATTTTTACTATTACGAATAAACATAATAGTAATTCATTGCAAGAATCAAATACTAATAAAACTCAAGGAAGATTTGAGCTGCAATAAAGAAGTATTCCAAATATTTGGGTTTAACTAAATAATGTCTCCGTAAAAATCCTCAATTCTTTTTCCTGATATTCTGCAAAATGTTTCGCATAGTTACAAGTGCATCCGCTATAGTTAAAAATAGAGTATTTGACACTCAAGGGGTGCCTGCGAATGAGTGGTTCATTTGCGAACATCGCTGAGTCTTCATCACATCTCCCCATTGTAAAAGCTCATCAAACAGATCCGAACCAAGGAAACTTCGTGTGGGCCTGAACACAATTTACAGGGGTAGACCTATATAATCTTAGGAATCAAATAGCCAAGGCTATTATTTATGCTTTTTAGTGCAGGATTCTCCATTTTCATCTTCTGAAAATTGAAAAATGACACCTTGATACAGGAATCGATCCCGGGAATTTTGGCTTAGTACACCAATGCTATAACCACTGAGCTATCCAGGAATCGTCTCGTGCCCACGGTCATTCAATAAGCAATAAGCGAACTACCGAGTCTAAGGTGGCTTCGTTATCTGATAGCTTGTGATCTTAAAAAAATCACACATTTGTAGCCGACGATTTACGCACGTCCATCATAGACTCTGCCTTAAAATATGAGTGAAGAATGACCCTGAGCACGGGATGATTCCTGAATATATCAGTGGGTAGAGCATTTCCGTACTGAGCCAAAGGTTTCGGGTTCGATTCCCGTGTCCAGGTGTCATTTTTCAATTTTCAGAATATATAATCTTAGTCTGATCAGGAAATAAAGTATAAAATAATTAATCGTTCTGATTTAAGCTGTTTATATTTTATCACACCAAGTAAAGGCCTACTACCCGTTTGTGGTATACACATTTCAGCCTCCAGACATACATTTGTTCTAGATCACCATAGATAAGGGTAAGCGCCCGCATATTATTAATACTCATAAATAAGTATTACCTGTAGGCACCATGGGAGACTCAAACAATTAAACAAAACGTTAAATGTTTTAATAGGCCTTAGATGATAGGCTACGTGCTTGAAAATGCACTTAACATAGTCAAATTTTCATAAGAAGTTTCTTCTAGAAATTACAGAAAAAAATAAAATATTTTCAACCAAAATATGTAACACCTAAAAATTCCATCAAAAGTAGATATTGGCAATATCTATCAAAAAAGACAGCTGCAGATTACATTAATTGATGGATGAATGATTGGATCAAGTAACTTTTTCTAGCCATCAGAAGGTTAGAATGTATATCTCTTACCCTACATTAAGGCTAGATTCTCCTCACCCTCCAACCTCTTTCCCGCTGCAGCCTCACCCCTCGACCCTTCCCCATTTACCCATTTTCAAGTGGCCAGATGTATCTTCCAAATATACCTTGTAGAACATTTAGAAATATTGATGAATATTAATATAAACTGACCCACATTCCATGGTTGGAAGTGACTAGATTAAAAATAAAACCAGTTTGGTCAGGTGTGTTACTCAGTCACTTAGAGCTATATCGAATAACCCACCCGCTTGGTTGAGCTTTAAATTAACTCAATTCACAAACACGCACACACACACATAGAGTATAATTATTCACGCTGACCAATTAATAGAAAGGATGGGGGGAGGGAGGGAGGTTATAGACACCATGTCTTCATACAAGACCTTCTACAAGGTGAGAAAAAATACTTGACACGTATAACTCATCTTACATAGGAAGAACCTTAAAGTAAAAGCAAGTATTTGGATTTCAGCCAAAATGTATAAAATTTAACTATTTCATGTTATATTTTGTAGATGTTGATAATATATATAAAAATTACAGTTACGGATCTCATGTTATTAAGTATTAATACGTGAAAGTAGATCTAATAACTTTTTTATTGATCAAGACCCACCCTAACAATAGTGGACCGTATGTTTACCTTTTGTGTGCTAGTGTCAGTGGTGGACTAAGGAATAATTGTTTGGATGGGAATTTGCGCTTTGCAAATAAGCGTAACCAATTATTCACTTTAAATAAATTCACGGTTACCTGGCGGTCTAGGGGTAAGGTGTCGGACTTCTATACTAGGGTCAGGGGTTCAATCCTCGGTCACGTTACAGATTTATCTGATTGCCAAACCCTTCCTTCAACTCTGTCAAGACGTGTATTAATCACAACTTGTGAATGTGTGGAGTGCCAGGCCTCCACCGTTGTTCGGATCCCATATTAAACTTTAGGTTCACCATTTCATCTCACAATCACCCCAACATTACACATTAACGTAAGTGCGTATAACCCGAACGGGTAGTAAGACGCGGTGCTAATAATAATAATAAATTCACCAAGTAAATAATTAAATATATAGTTCTACTAAAAAAATGTGAATATGTTTTAGTCGTTTATTTATTTATTTAATAGGTAGACATAACTATTGTGATGATTGAGTCTATAATTGTGTTTAAACTAATAGATTTGGATTTTACTAATGGTTTCCAACAAAAACAAAAATTGGATAATATATAAGCGCCTAAAAGAAAGCTTCTGCATTATTTTATTACCTTTCTTCCACCTCACCCACTACACTGTCTTATTTGGCGTAGGTATATTGAAGGGAAATAATAAGTGATTAAAACTATACATTAATAATTTGAGCTCCCCTGATAAATTGTTTAGTTACGATTAATCAATATTATTCTTATAAATGAATAAAATAAATATAACCTACTTAATAACCAAAAGATCTCATTTTATTATATTTATTGAGAGTTCGTGATTAGTTATTCGAAAATAATAATTCAGATTAATAAGATATTTTCATACTATATTTGAACAATTAAATTTAACCTAATAACCTTATTAATAATATATTATAAAGTAGGTTATATACATATGTACATAAATTACTTATTTACTTCTGGTTACCTAACTACTAAAATAAACCATGAAACTAACCTAATATATTTTCGAATATTTGATAAATAGGTTCAAAATTTTAAATCAGTTTTATTTAAAAAAATATTAAATACATTCTTTCATAAAAGTCAGTATAAACTAGTGGGTTGTTTAGTGATAATTATTTTGTGATGATTTTATTTACGACCTATGTTAACAAGTTAAAGTGTTCATTTAAATTTAAATTAACTTAAATCAAGTGAAATGTGGTCTCCTCCAAACGGACATTCCCATAAATAAAAATATTTGCAGCCTTTTATTTTTAGGACCGCGTCCTACTACCCGTTCCGGTTATACGCCACTTGTGTGTTGAAATTAAAGGTAAAGAGTGTCCAAAGCTTCGAATAAATGTAGATTATTTCTCTTTCAAATAAAAATCAATAAACTCATATCTTTAAATTATTATTTTCTTTCCATGCTCTATTTTAACGGGAAAGAAAATTAAATAATAATTTATTTATTTTTTCTCGAAAGGTAACGCAAAAATACTTAGTACACTTATACATTTTTCATTCCATGTTATGATGAGTAGGCATCTTATATCAATTTTTTTAAATATGTCATGTATAGCTTTTTGAAACACTAATTTATTTTTAAATGAAACTACTTGGGTGTTAGATATTATTACTTATGAAATAGTTCTTATAAATATTACAGATGCTTTTAGAATAATACCACACCAAGTAAATTTTTATTTTTAGAGAAAATATACTGCTTATATTTTATTTAAATTTAATAGGAGTGCTTGTTTATAGTATTATTTTGCTTACAATTCATATTTTTTGAGCAGATGTATGTATTTTAATAGACCCTTTTAAAAAAAATCAAATCATTTGAAAAAACATGTCAACATTAAAGAAACAATAAGTTTTAAAGTTTCAATGTCACCTCTGGCTTTAGTCTAAATATTAACCATGGAGAGTAATGATAACCTGAGTATTTGAACTGTTAGAACATCTGCTCATTTATCAAAATTGATTCAATGGTTTATTTCCCCCCCTAATCTATCTATTTATATAATTTATTCTTCAGCGTGAAAAAACTTAAAGATGAGTTTTATTCGTGTCCACCTTGCAGTCTTCACCAAACGTGAGGCGGGTTAGAAATCACTTGGGCAAGTCAGGATGTAGTTAACTAAACTTGTTAATTCTGCTGCCCGTCCGTACGTCCATCTGGAGACTTTACCAGACTTGTTCCACCTGGCGCGAGGCATTATGGGTAGCGAGACCGAGACCTTTAGTGGCCGCGAGCAAGTGAGCCTCCCAAAAGATGTAATTACGTTTTTAATAATATCGGAGGCACATACTCTTGCACCATTTTCTGTTTTAGTATGTCACTATGGATATATATACCGTGTGCAACATGTCTTATTTTCCGAAGGACTTAACATATTTTGTCTTCTTCCACCACGCATTTCTAGCGGTCAGGGTCATATTCATTAATAACTACGCCTAAGAGGTAAATATGAGAGAAGTAAAGATAATAGAAAATGTACCCACATCCTCATGGAGAGAAAGTGGCAAACCATTTATAGGAAACCCCCTTTAAACTAACCGACCGGAATTCGAACCCTGACCCCATTCTTACTGTTAATCCAAGAAAGAGGAGGCTGACAATTGAGAGGGTTGGAGTGAAAACATGATAACCCTCGTTTGACGACAAAATTTGCTAGTAGTGATTTCTGGTTGCATACCACTTGAACTACAAGTTGTTTATATAGTCAGTCCATAACAAATCTCAGTGAATATTTTACTTACTTTTTTATAGATAAATTTAAAGATTTTATAGACGTTTAAATGGTGAAAATACCCCGTCTAAGTAAATGAGGGTTATTATGTTTTGCCCCAACCCCCTCAATTAGTTTATCAGCCCACCAATGCTAGTAATTTAATACGGCTGAGGAAGATATAATTTAGAATAAATTTACCCACATTTCAATGGAGAAATAGTGGCAGACCGTTTAGTAAAACTACCAACAAAACACCCAGTTGGGATTATAATCCTGACATCCTCATCACTATAAAACCAGACTAAATAGGTCTAACATTCAGTTTGCATCTCACCGAAGAAGCTTACTAATTCTCACATTTTTTTTTTAAAGTACTAACTTTATTAAACGCTGACTAAAGGTCTAGGTTCTATAAAAAAAGGGTTTACAATCTGTTCACCCTGAAAACTATCAAATTTACCTCGATGATTTCCACTATATTGAAGCTTACAAGATAATGTCTTATTGTAATTGGTAAATGGAGTGTACATAAGACTGTTGACAACAAACATAAAGGCTTGTACATATTACATACACACATACACGAGATAAAAAAAGACAACAAAAACAATTAGAAGCTGGCAGCAAATTGTTCAATGTCTTTGAAGGGCATAAATAGAAGTTCTTGGAAATGTACACTTGTCCCAACACATTCAGTACGTCTCCAAACTTTGAATAGCACTTTCTTTTCGAAACATAAAAAGGCGCAAGGAACCTAGCTCAAACTGGAAATAATTGTTTGTTAAACATATTTGGAAACGCTAATTTAGCACACGCTCGCTAAATAAGAGTTGGAATAGCCGTCTAAACAAAATGTTGTCCACTTTGACGTGAAAAGTCACAACAGCCACAAGATTAGAATGTGGTTCTGAGAGTGACAACTTACTTCAGTTGATTATGTGTATCTAGTCTACATAGGTCTACAGTATATACAGGGGTCACTACATTTATTCAAGACAAAGAAGAAAATGTATTAAAGGAAGAATGGATTTATTTCTCTTATTCATAAAATAGTAGTTTGATAGTCTGAGAACTAATTCGAACACAATTAATACTTAGCACCGCGTCTTACTACCCATCCGGGATATCCGCGTGTTGTGATGATTGGAATAATGCTGGCATTGTTAGTTCGCACAAAGGCGAAGGCAGCAAGAGTGAATTTAATAACTATAGGTAGGAAAATTAGTTTGTTGAATATTCCAGGCAAAGTTTTAGGAAGTCTTAATTGAGAGGGTTTGTGAAAAATACTGCCGACAAGATTTGGGGTGCACAATGTGGTGACAGGTACCAGACATGGACCAGATATTTGCATTGCTATGATTGATTGAGAAATATTTGGCAGCAAGGAATAAATTGCATTGTGCATTTGTTGATCTGGAGAAAACGTACGATCGGGTTAGTAGGTGTACGTTATGGAATGTTCTGAGAGAGTATGATGTGGCTGCATGGCTAGTAAATGCAATTATGGAGATATCTGGTGGAAGTAAAGCGTGCGTTATGGTGGATGGAGCTTTGAGTGAATGGTTTAACGTTGAACAGGGTGTTATACAAGGTAGTAGTATGTCTACATGGTTGTTTAATGTATTCATAAATAGCCTGAGTGTGTAATAGATGTTTCTCAGGACGTGATGTGTGTGCGAATGGACAATGTGAATGTGAGAGTGCTGATATATGTAGATTGTAGATTACACCGTATTGATGACTGATAATGTAAGGGACTTGTATATTGCATTAAATTGTTTGAATGTGTCGACAGGCAGAGTGGATCCTCGTCTCCAAAAATAAGGTGACAGTTTTTGGCAAGGAATGATCAGGAAATGATTGGCAGATTAGTATAAATGGAAAACTGTTAGAACAAATAATGATTTTGTGTACATAGGCAAAATGTTATGTGAAAATAAAAGGCTATATAATGAAATCGACAGACTGCTGAATGTATCTCGGAGAGTAGTTGGGTGTATATGGACTATTGCAAGGAATGAAGTAGTATCGAAACAGTCAAATATGGCAGTATATAAAAGTGTGTTAGCGCTAACACTGTTCAATGTGTGGTAAGTGCGGGTTTGTTAGGAGAAACACAATAACAGTGTGAATGCAGTTTTAATGATACATCTAGGAAATGTATGTGGAAAACCTTGTATGGACAAAGTCAGTAATGACTGGGTGCTGAAGGAGTGCAGATTGAAGGGGAGTCCAATAGCTAATTGTGAAATAAGCGTCTTACGTTGGTTGAGAGGATGAGTGTGGATCGAGTAACGAAGCAAATATAGTTCTAGTGTATAGATTAAAATAAAGGAGTAGGCCGTGTAAAACGTAGCTAAATGTTGTTGACGAATGTGTGAAAAAAGCAAAACTTGAGGAGTCTTAAGAATAAAATTACTTTTGCTAAATGCACACTTTATTGCCAATCCCGTAAGAGAACGGCGTGATTGTATATGTGTAGGCCCTCAGTTCCTGAGAAAAGTTACAAATAAGTTTGGTAAACAGTATAATAAAGAGGTTATGTGACAATGCTGTGCCTTACATTATGGGTTGGTGGTAAGTCATAGGGCTAGCTAAATATTCGAGCTCAGCAGTATAAAATAGGCGATGGAGTACACACACGTAGAGTTTTAGGACATGGAAATGGCCATAGGTGCATCAAACAGCCAAGATGGCCCTGTGGCACGCTTGTACGCTGACCGCTATCACAACAGACGCCACCCAAGTGTAAAAATGTGTTTCGCTGGTTGGAGTTGCGTTGCCGAGACACTGGTCAAATGGGGCCAGCGCAGTGCGTGGTACGCCAGGTTCTGCATGATGAGGGCTACCACCCATACCATTATATCGCAACTCAGCGTCTACTGCCAGGTGATCTTCCTTGCCGTGTAATGTTCTGTGAGTGGCTTCTGCAACAACATGAAGTGGATCAGGATTTTGTCAATCAGATTCTGTGGACGGATGAAGCTTGTTTCACACGTGATGGTATGACTAACTCTCACAACAACCACCTGTGGGCACTTGCTAACCTGATCACCACTCTAGTTCATGCCTAACAACAGCGATTCAGCATCAATGTATGGGCCGGTATTGTTGGGGATACACTGGTGGGCTCCTATTTGCTACCGGAGCATCTGAATTCGCAGTATCACCGTTTCTTCATTGCCACCAGCTTACCTAGCCCGCTTCAGGACGTCCCATTGCCTGTGTGCCAGGATATATGGTTTCAGTGTGACGGTGCTCCAACTCACTATGCAGCAATAGTGCGCCGACTGCTACACAACACTACCCCCGCAAGTGTATTGGGCGTGGGGGGCCTGTGGAATGGCAACAAAGGTCACCAGACCTCACACCGCTAGATTTATTTATGTGGGGTCACCTAAAATCACTGGTTTACCTACCAAACGACCTGCCGCATTCAGCCGAGGACAACATCGCACAGTTTTATGCCGCTATCAAAACGTTTGACGTCCCCATGCAAAGCCATGTGCACGCCAAATGCATCAAACCCGTGGAAAAATATACTGCTATGCATGGAGCAAATTTCGAACACCTATTGTGAAGATTCGAAAATATTACAGCTAATGTAACGTGCTGTGCTTAAAGTGGGAGAAAGTATTTTTCTCTATTTTCAAGTCACTTTCCTCGAAAACTAAGAGCCTAACGTATTTTTACCAGAGTATTTTCTATTTAATTTAGGCCAGAGAATCGTGTGGTATAGTCCGTATCCGTGAATTTACGGACACCCTGTACATGTATAGATATATATGTGTATGTGTGTGTATATGTATGTATGTAGGTATAGTACAGTAACATAGTAGGACCCACTCCAGTGGCTACATGGTATAAGGAGTTACTATCGCAGTATGCTAGACTGCCCATGACGGAGATATCAAGGTTCGGATCTCGGATCTCAGTCGGGTGTGCTGGGCTTATTTTCTAAAATGGCTTTTCACTCTCTATTCACAAAAATGTTAATATACATACTCTAACCGCAACTTCTCATACCCATAAAGTCAATAGATAAATTTTACATAGCCCGAACGGATAGTAAGATACAGTGCTAAAAAAATATATATTAGGGATAGGGAGCTCTTAATTATTTTGTCCACCATCTCTTTCTTAGTACTGACCCTATCCCAGCTATATGTGCTTTTACTACAATAATTTGGCATGAAAGAGAAAGGTATAATTTAAAGGGAATTTACTAACATTTGCGTCTAAGGAAGGTGCTAGCTTGGATTGACGTTTTAGTCAAAGTATTCACCGTTCAAGTAATTATTAATTTCTAGTATGAAATTTATGTATGGAGTGTGAGTTTCCATTTCTGTGTTAAGTTAGTTTGTAAATAGCATTTTAATTAACTAATAAGCAATGTCATCTTGAGTATATACGGTACTTAAAACCTCTAAATCCTAGCCCGGGCAAGAAAATCACCTTTTCAATCAGAAAACTATACTATAAGCCTTGACAGTATTTTTGCTTATATAACTTATTTGATTTGATTTTACTTGGTAAAAAAGGCAGCCAAAAATCAATTAACAACAGATTACCTGAGATGGTCTTACCAATTAACTGCTTAAAAATTATTACCGACTAAATCAAAAAGTGTCCACCACTCCCCCATCTCGTTTAAAGTTGGTTTCAGCCAGAAATTTAATGTAGCCCCCCGCCCACCCCCACCCCCCCATTTCATTTTTAGTTTCTACTTACAGAGATACATTAATATATGTTTATTTAAACTATATAAATGATTATAATATTTTATTTAGAAAGTTTATATTGAAATAAATACACAATGAATACAACTTTCTTTAAAACAATTTTAATTTATAGAGCCATTAATAAATATTTCCAAATGACCAAATTATGTAGGAAGACTAATAATTTGTTATACTATAATGTTAATTCATTTTGAGTAATATATTTACTTTATTCATATATACAAATAATAAACTCATTTTCTGCTGTAGGCCTTGGAATTAATGCCAAATATTTATAGGACAAATATTTCACTGGTGTCAATAATAACATCATACATAATACTTTAAGGTGGGAGACAATCAGAATACTGAGATGCATTGCAGACTTCCGGAAATTCAGTGTTACTTAAAAAGTGGTATTGTATTTCAAAATATGGATTAAGCCAAAATGTATTTGAAAGACACTAACATTTCCCAATAGGATTAATAAACAAATATTTAAGGTCTTACAATTTTAAAATATATGGTACGGTGCACAGTCTTTCTCTTGATTTCAACTTAAAATATACATTTATTAAAAACTAAGATTTGTGAAACGAAATAATAGTTCTAGGGATATTTGTAGAAACATTACACCAAAGATCATGAATGTAATAATATACCCTGCTACTTACTTAATGGCATTTGTAACTAGGAACACTGTTACAGAAAAAGTGATAAAAGAGAAACATCTTTGTCCACCAAAGAGCATAAGAATCAAATTCATTTTCAGACCTGAATTTAAAAGAATATATATTTGATTATATCTCAGTAAATTATTGGTTTTATGAAACTATATTTCAAGTAAAAGGTTTTTATATTTAATAGTATTACAACTTTACAACAATAAGTTCATTCCAGTCTCAAATAATTGCGGATAAATTACGAAAATAGGAAAATTTCTATATATAAAATAGGTAAAATAGTTTCGGCTCTAGCCCAAGGTACATACATACGGCAATGCAAAAACAACTTTTTTGGTTTCATATGGTCATGAAACATCGACATTAATTATCAAAATCTCAAGTTTTTTTTTTACTAACACAATACTTTCTCTCCAAGGTGTCAATAGTAAGTAAAAAGATTATGAAAATGTGAAAACAGCTCTTTTTCCACGAACTTTCACAGGAAATGTCTTAATTCTGGGATTAAATTAAGGTCTAAATACTTATCTCAACCATTCTAATCACTAATTCTTTAACGTATTTAGTATATATGCTTATAACCTACACGGGTAATAGGAAGCTGTGTAAAAAACTAATATCGTGTGTTAGAATATACTCATTGATAATTTATTATGTATATCTTTCCTTACCTCTCAAAATAAAAAAAACACACAATATAAACGAGTAAAAACAAAGTATGCCCCTTTTCCCCTCCTTTATTCGCAAAGAAGACTCTTCACGCATCAGTGCGTCATTGGTAAGTAACCCCTAAATGGTATCCAGTCATGGATTCATAATGTTACCCTTAACTTAAGGCAATCCCACTAAAAGCATCACTCGAAGGTTTTTGTTTTTACATTAGTTCGTTCCCATATCCACCCTTCTCCTAATGTCTCCCCCTACCGTCGTAAAGGTCCCTGTAAATCTCGTAAAGAATTAAGGCGACACGGGTTCAGGCAGAGCATAAAATATAAGAGAAGACAGGACAATCTATCATCTAAGTGATTATAATGACCTCCGACAATAACTTCCTCGGAAACTGATATTGTTTAAGGTGGCCAGGCGTGTAAGGAACGCAAGTTAAAGTCTGTGTATTTACAGTTTTTATAGAAAAAAAATTAAATATTACTCCAAATGAATCAAAGAGTTTTGTTTATTTTTCACATGGTGACATCAACAGTATTTGAATATTTGTCATGATCATAGCGGCATTAGATGAAAAGCCTATATTTGAAGAAAAAAGTTATCTTTAAATTCCATAACACCCTTGACAGATATTAAAGAACTGTTGAAGTCACCATGTGAAGAAAAATAAACTCTATATTTCAACTGGGTAGTTTTTTTTGGCCCAAAAATGCTTTGATTTAAAAAAAAATGCAAAATACTGCTTTTAACTCTCGTTCACTAACCCGCCTCGGTGGCATAGTTAACGCTTCAGATTCGTGTTGAACTAGATTCCCGAAGATGGAGAGATCGAGGTTCGAATCTTGCTTGGGTGATTTTTTCCTAATTTTTTTTTCCACTCTACCTCCATGCAAATACGGGTTCACTTTATTTATATTCAACCTTCCCAATTCATAACTCATTAGAGTAATTAGTACTTAATCGTATAACCCTAACGGGTAGCAAGACGTGGTACTAAGTATTACTATTAACTCCCGTTCCCTACAGTTTCACATCAATATTTGGGCCTACTGTTGATTAATATGAAGGAATAAAAACCTACATTTTATTGTTATTGGTATTTGTTGGTATTTTATATCAAAACAGAATGAAAGTGAACTTTGGGACGATTTTTATAACGCCACGTCCTACTAATCGTTTGGGCTATACGCATATACTAATTACGATAGTGTGTTAAGGATGAGGAAGGTTGAATTTAGAGGAAGTGCAACCAGATTTAGGTGAAGAAATAGTTTAAAACCATTCAGAAGAAACCACCCTCAGTACAGCTGATTGGTGTTCAACCACCAATCTCCCCGTCATCGGCAATCCAATCTATTGCGAGAGTGACGCGTTAAACCAGGGTGATCCAAAGATTTTCATCTTAAGAACCAAAAACCAAATCCATCCACGAATGAGATGTAGAAGTATTCATGTGTGTTTTAATTTATTTATGAGTATATTATAATTAACAGTGTCCTTTGATTTTAAAAGAAATAAATGGTACGTAGCTCCGCACGGACTTTCTCACTTTATTGTTTAAAAATGGAAATATTTACTCAAAACTCGTAAAATAGATTAATCAAAATAATATACACGAGAAAACCCAAGAATAAATTGCACTATCTTTATGTAAAACATATTTTGAGTTGCGGTTTTAAATTTTGTAATTTTATTTTGACCAATAAAAATTTAAATATTGACTATTGAGTTTAAAATGAAGGAGATAGATCATTGTTGTACAAACATTTTTCCTAAGAGGTTTAAGGAAAAATAACAAACTTTTTGAGAAACTTATTTTTATTTAATTATTTTATGGCATTGGAGAATTATTGCGTTAAAACTCAAGTAGTATATCTTTACAAATAAAATTCACAAAATTGTATTAATATATTTGCCAATATCTAAGAAACTGTTGGTTTTATAAAAATATATTCCATTTAAAAATTTTTATTTTTAATAGTACTACAATTTTGCAATGATAAGTTATTTAGTACCTCAAATAGTTGCGGAGACACGAAGATTTCAGCTTCTGTAAAGTACCCTAAAAGTCATTTTCAAGGGAAAATGAAAACGTCAGTTTATATAATCTTAATCAACGCCCAGATACAAATTTTAATCAAAATAGTTAGAGCCGATTTTGAAATAATCTATTTTTTTTCTTTTCACCCCTTATTTAACTACTCTTAATCTTAAGTTCAAACAGACATAGACAGACGGAATTGAAAAGACCACTTTTTAGGGTTTGGGGGGTCATAATACGTCGACATCCATCAACAGTTCAGGTTAGGTTTATTTACGGTCTCAATACTTTACCTTTAGTGATCAAAAAGTTGTAATATATATATACGTATAGATTGAAAGTTATTGGTTGTATAAAATATGTTTCCATTAAAATATTTGTATTATAAATATATCTACATATTTGTAATGCTAAGTAATTTCATTTCTCAAATAGTTTCGGAGATATGATACAAAATGAGAATTTACGCATCAGACCGGAGCCCTTAAAGTCATTTTGCCAAAATATTGAAAGTAGCCATTTCGTTTGGAATATTTATAAATGTTTAGAAATTAAATTTAATCAAAATCGTTAATACAGATTTTGAGAAAATTGACTTTTTCTCTTTTCGCCCTTCAGTAAACTACACTTAGTTTTAAGGCTGGATATCCAATTCCAAATGTCAATTGCGGCAATCCCATGAAAACCCTAGATACCAAGTTTTAATCCGATCGGTAAAATAGTTTAGGCTCTAATTGGAGGTACAGACAGACGGAAATTTTAAAAAAAACACTTTGCGGATTCGGGAGGTCATGAAACGCCGAGATTTGTCAAAATTTCAAGTTAGATTTTTTTTACGATCACAATACTTTCTCTACTTCTAAGATAGCAAAAAAGTAAAAAATTAACGATTTCTTTATTCAAATTCCAAGATTATATTAAAATATGTGTCGGAAGTAGGAACAGTCATGTCTCTATTAGGGCTATATGTAAATATTAACGTCTTAGTAATAGGCAATCTAGATAATCCATACTAGGGATCCCTTCACAATCGCAATAATAGATCAAATCATTACCCCAACTGATGGCCACGTGGTCTAAATACCAAGCTCGTTTGGTCTGGTTTTTCCGTAACTGGGACGTAAGGGTACACATCCTGTCAGGGTGTAATGAAGGGAGTTTATCCAAAATGGTTTCCACTCACCCTCCACGCAAATGTAGGTACATTCTCTTTACAACTCTACCTTTCTAATACCTACACCCCTTGTGTAGTTATATATAGATATATGCATAAAATGCTTAAGGGTGATAAAAGTCTATGATAACAGTATGTCACTAAGACATCAGTAAAATAACTAAGTAGGTAGAACTTGGAATAAATGCACCCCCACTTGCGTGGATAGAAAGTGGTAATTATTTAAGAAGTAAACATATTAATTTGCCTCAGTTAGGATTCAAACCGCAAAACTCTTATTCATTGAAATAAAAGCATAGACAACCATGACGTCTTGTCTGTGTGCCCACAATGAAAGTGAGCCTAAATAGTAAATTGAATCATGGTTCACAAGTGTGGTAGGAGTTTGGGGGTAGGGGAGGGGCAGAACTACACGTACACGTACAGAACATGCGAACCAGTGATTAATTTGTTTTTGTGCGAAGGGGAATGTGAAACAAACGTTTCTTTTCTTATTTCTACCATTGCCAAATTTATTCATAACATTCTTAAGGAAGTATTCTTGGGAGGATTAAATACTATCTAAGGATGTGTCAATTTCAACTACCAGCAGATATTATTCCAAGTATTATCCTTTATTAAAATTGAGCTAATTACTAACTCAGCCATTGATATGACAAAATGTTATTAATTTAAAAAAAAACTGAGACACGTCTATTTTGTACATCTTTAAATAGCAGTTATTAGTAATAAATCCTTTAACTCCCGATGTGGAGCAGAGGGTCACAACAAAGATTCACTATTTCAGCTATTCCTTGTTGGAGTTTCCATGATAGGTTAGTTCCAGGTGGAGCAGGTCATAAACCAACCAACCACACGGATTCCAACGAGCGAGCGAGTAAAAGCCTTCACATTAGGTTGAAAAGGTCCTCAAGGGTTCTTTCAAATATCACAATTTACATATGGGACCGACTGCTTTACTTTTCCTCCTAAAGAATTTGTGCAATGGATTTTTATCGTTCAGTAAAATTCCGTCGACCTCAGCTGGGTTTGAACCCAATAACATTTGGTCCTAAGGCGAGCCCTTTACCTCAGAAGACCATTGAAGTCAACTTAAATAGTAATTGTACTAATTATATAACTGTAGCTAAGCATTTCGTTTTTATATACAACAGTTATTTATTGATTTCATTGGTACGCCCAACAATAGGGTTATTAGTGAAGTGGCGAAGATTAGGAGGGTAGTTTTTTTCTATTAAATTAACCATCTATTTTCTGCAGATGGGGTGAGAAAACTACTTATATAAATGATATGTGAAATACCATTCCTAAAGACATCCAGCCTTGCTTCGGAACCTAACATCCCCATCATCATTGAATCCAGGCTCTTGCGAGCTTGACTGAAAACTGATGTGTCCCATGAATAAATAGTTTCTTTAGCACCACGTCTTACGACCCGTTCGGTTTGTGCACTTATGTACTAATTACGCTAATATGTTGGAGATTATGAAAGTTTTATTTAGAGAAAGCGCACCCACATTTGCGTGGAAGCATTGTGGAAAACCATTAAAGGAAACCACTCTCAATACACCCAATAAAGATCGAACCCTGATATCCCCATCTTCGTCAGTCTATTCTAGATGATACGACCACCGAAGCAGGTGCCTCTATATTAATATCGAGCTTTAGAA
The DNA here is from genome assembly GCA_902141385.1 of Timema californicum. NCBI lineage: Eukaryota > Metazoa > Arthropoda > Insecta > Phasmatodea > Timematidae > Timema > Timema californicum. Next base: position 478,334 of record CABFOW010000028.1, read on the forward strand.
CGGTGGGAAAGATGATGGGGGAAGAGGGGTCGGTGAGTGAGATGGCCGTCTTAGTTCTAGATATTTTATCTTGGTATCACTCAATATGTAGGCCTATATGTTACATACCAATAAACTTCTCATTTCATGAATTGGGCAAATTTCTGCTCATTCCATGAACTGGCTTGTTCGCTCGACCATTTTACGAACTGGGCAAAGATTGCATTATTCTTGCCTATTTTACCAACTGGAACTTGTTCTATCTACTACAAGCTGAACTAAAATTATTTTTAAGATATTATAATAAACTACACAAACCTAGACCTAGCCTTTCATTCTAAAACGATTGAAAGTTAAAATAGCTTAAATATCAAACCGGTTCATCGCTTGTTCATTTCTCGGACAGGACAAACACTCACGTTCATGAATTGGATATTGATTGGAGCTGTTCAGTTCATGAAATGGGCAGCACAAGCGCTGAGCAGTTCATGAACTGGGCAGCACAAGCACTGAACAATTCTTGAACTGGACTAACTTTTGCCTTAAAATACTTGATTACGCTGGAGCTGGATGTTTTTTTTATTGAGTTGAGCATTGCTTTTTAAGTATTCTAATATGAAATAACTTTTAGAATTAATAAACATATCTTATTGCAGTCAGCGTTGATAACAGTTTACTTTATTAGTAATAAGGCTATTTCATAGTTATTTATTTCATCTATGAAAAACTACAGCTAAATATCACACGAATTGACTTATAAATTTAAGAAAATTATGTTAGTAACTTTCTAAAACTCTCAAAAAAGGCTAATCTTAACTAAATTGGACTATAAAATAAAAGGCAAGGTATGACTCACTCTATAAGTAGAATCCCAAGAATTAAGAGCTCATTTCGTAGAATTTTAAAATTTGTTTAGTTTATTAAATACTCTTTTAAATGGAGCATATTTAAAATACATTTTTAAAAGTAAATGATAATATAAGCACAGAAAATACAAATTAATTAAATTCTAGATTATTCCCAAAATTCACTTACTCAGTGGAAAACGCATTATTCTGAAAATGGGAAGTTCCATTTAAAGTCCGACGCGTTAGCTCAGTTGGTAGTGCGTCTTCCTACGGAGCTAAGGTTCCTAGACTCGATTCCCAGTATGGCCGAAAAGTTTATTATTGGTGAAATGTGGGCTTACTCTTTCACAGTGATGAATTGACGGATGGGGGCTGGATGTTGTGTCTGTCCTAGATTTAAAATTAGTGTATATTACATAGGTGTTTAACCTGAAAAGGTAGTAGGCCGTGGTGCTAATAAATAAATCCCATTTAAAAAATAATAACTTTATTAGTTGTACCAGGAATCACTTCCAGTACAGATTTTTTACCAACTGAACTTAGCTCTTAGACTGTAAAATCAAATGAATCTAAAGGTTATCAAGTGCAAGAAAAATAATTAACACAACTAAAACTATCCAATAGTAATGTGTACTTAGGCCTCAAAGCATATAGTTAAAGACATTCATTCATAGAGGGTAGGTTTGTTTTCGTAAGAGCTGCCTCACTCAAGATTTGTCTTCAACCTTTTGATTGTTTTGGGGTACCACATGCTACAACCCGTTTGGACTTGGATACAAACAGGGAAGATACCATTTAAAGGAGGTATACCCAGAACCATATTTAAAATAAATGAACATAAGTTGAAAGAAAAGAACACATTCAGGAAATGTATACTTGGTCAGTAAGTTGTTAGAATCTCGCCTGGTGACAAGAAATGTAAAACTTAGAAAATACCAAATAATAGATTTGCTGGATCTTCCCTGTGGCTGCGAAACGTGGTCTCTTACCTAGCACGATAAAAATATATTTAGTGCGTTAGAAAAATTTAGGCTACTTAGGGAAACATTAGGTCTGAAGAGGTATGAAAATAATTTAGAATGGAGGAGTTTACATAATGATGATTTACATAACCTGTAGTCATAACCAGACGTAGTTAGTGTAGTTTATTTTTTTTGCTGGTTACGGAGCACGAATGGGAGAATATAGAACCGTGTTCAATGTTTTGACTGACAGATATAACGGGAGGAGATTAGTGAGGTGATAGGGTGTAATGAGTGAGACTGGATAGAACTGGCTTAAGATAGGTATAGCTGAAGTACTTTTATAAGTTTGGCAAATAGCTTTTGATATTCTAATGCCATAGAATGAATAATTAAGGGCCCGAATTGACGGGAAGAGATAGTGTGAACTCGTTTAAGAAAAAAACCTTACCTTAATATACTCGGTCAGGATTTTTTTTCCCCAGCTTTTCACTCACCAGAAAATCACACCAGACGAGGCTTATGTATTTTTTTCATCGCGCCCACTGACACGTGTTTTTAACCATCGATTTTTATTTCTACTCCCCTATATTTCCAATTTAAAAGTTGTGAACAGTAGTCCTTTACTTCTTCGTGACTGAGATTTCCAGATATAATAGTGTCTGAGAAATTTATTTTAACACGGAGAGTCTATATAAATGTTTGAACTTATCGTGTACGAGGATTTGAAAACTCTGTTCGTGTAGGTTTTGGGATACGTTAAGGTAGGTTATGTCATGTTAATTACAATATTCCAACAAACTAGCCGTATAATAAGTGCTATGATTTCATTCCTCTAGGCCGGAATATGTTGCTTAATCATATATGCCATAACACACAGCTTGAATATAAATTTATGAGCCAAAAATTGTAAATCCTAGAAGCAAAAAAAATAAGTAAAAGGTTACAATATTTTTTATATTGGAAACTAAAACATGGTTATTAAAGCGACATAAAATATGAGATTTATTTTGAATATTTAACGTGAAGACGTAATTTTTAAGTACATAAACAGACAAGTACTATCTAAAACGTTATTATAAACTATTGGACCGTTGACACAAACACCTGACACGGTTGTCACGTGGTCACGGGAACTGTGACGGAATGGTTAAGGTACTAATCTCAGCGGAGTACATTTGGGGTGGTTTTATATATTTGATGTAATTCTGTGAGTTTGAAATATCTACTCCGCTCAAATGAAGCAGCTCGTCCCTTAAAGCTATCCTTCATTTCCACAATTGAATTAATACAATAAAAATTAAGATGTTGAAACAAACTAAGTAGCAGTTCTGTGAACAATACTGAGTACTCCTTGAACCTTCCATTATAAATTTGGTGATTATATCACTGAGAAAGCATAATCTTGTACAATTAACTGTACGTGAATAATGAAGCTTGGGAGATCGAAATGATATTTAGGTTACAGATATAGCCACGTCGAGTATTATAGTATTCATAAACTCTGAAAAATGAGCCTGAGCACGGGACTAATCCTGGATAGCTAAGTGGTAGAGTATTGGTGCGATAAGCCAAGGGTCCCGAGTTCTACTTCCGTGTCTAGGTGTCATTTTTCAAAGTTAAAGTTAACGTTAAGAATTATATCATGTTATTATCGTTACTATAATCTTAAGATAAAGCTTTGGTATTGATGCTTAAATATCTCCTTTAGCTTCTTCGTGGATTTCGAGTTGATATTTTTCCTTAGTGATAGATTTAGACCACAAAATTGCATTATAATCATGGATATCTGTTGTTTACGTAGCTTAAGATGTCAGTCTCGTAATATGTGTCAAAATAAAAACTTATATTCTCAAGTCATTCGGCCTAGCTTCAAAGAAGGTCTCTGCCAAATTTCTTTAAAATAGGCCCATGCAATTGGTAAAAATCACTGGAAATACAGACTGGCTAAATTCTTATAGGTCGAGTTAAAACAGGACTTTGATTCCGCTCGATCAATATAACAACATTAGCTAAGGGTAATTTATAGAAACTGGGTTGAATGATAAATACAAATATATATATTTCAGGGACGTCAAAGAATCAAACCCAGGTACCAAATTCATATATTAATATTCCATGCCCCTTAGGCTTCAGTGATAGGCAAATCATCAAAGGAATCAACACCACAAGTTCTGAGACGTATTGCATATAGGTTCAGAATAATAATAATAATAATTTAGCACCACGTCTTACTAGCCGTTAAGGCTTAAGCCTTAAGTACTAATCTCAGAGTTAAAGTCCTGGATAAGAGAACTAAGAAGGGTTTTTCTTAAATAGTTTCCCACGCTGCATCTACACATATTCGGGTACTCTCTCACTAAACTCTAACTCCCTTTTTGTGAAGTCCAGGATAGTCCGTATGAGGAAAGAACTGTGGTTCAAAGACAAACAAAGACGCTGTGATAACAATATTCCATTTCCTGTTTGAAAACCGCCCTTCCTTTCGCCTCCCGGGACTCAAACCCACGCATCAGTATCGCTAAGCAGGATGGTATAAGCCCTCAGGGGAGACAAGCTAGAGCAAGCTGTGTGACGTATCGTCCGTCATACACTCGGCAATGCTATTGTATGTGATTGCAGCCTGTCAGCCGCGTGCCTGGGAGGGGAGGGTGGATGGAAGGGGTGGAGGTTGGGGGGGGGATCGTGTTATCAAACACTGGGAACACCCCTCTCCTACTGTATCAATATCACCCTTAGATATGACTTCAGTGGAGACAAAAGAGGGGGCTTGGTACTTTGTTACTAGCATTATTGCTGCAATGATTTCATGGTCAATTGTTTGTTGAGGTAGAAGGAAACGTGAGAGTTAAGGCCAACATTTTTGCCGTTTTTATACAAATTAATAAAATATTGTATCAATATATTCATTTAATTTAACTTTCTACACTTGGTAATAACTCCATGAATTCAGCCCACAATCGATACATATCAACCAAGCGGCCACCGTCTGTTGGTGGTTATATAGTTCCAACTATTGCAGATATGTCATCTGGTTAACACAACGATCACTCCAGAATTTAATCTCAGTTTTCTAGACCAAAGCCTCTAATTTTTCGTTCAAGTCGCTTCATTTGTCTTCACGAGATTGAATTGACCCCGTTTTAGACCCACCTCCTTACAGAAAAATCTGGAAGTGGCAGTGATCAGACCTGGGACCTCTATATCTGTATCCAAGAGTTCTGACCAGTAGATCACAGAGGCGGTCGGTCACACATAGTAATATCAACAGTTATCAAATATATTTAAGAACGTAATGGAATTTGATCAGAAACGATAAATGAAGAGAATAGGCCTAGATCTATACCATATTCCAAGGGGCTTAAGACATTTACTTCACACGATCTGTTTATATTACAATGTATAAGAACATTAATAAACCTTTCTATTGAAGCACAATTTTATTTATTTTGGTTGGAGGTTTTTTTAACTAAACACTCAAAAAACACTGGCTTTAACTTCCGTTCTTCTCCTTCCACCTTCAGGTCCGTATTTTTAAAAATAATTTTATAGCAATTAGATGCTAAAATATTATAGTAATCTCAACAATTCTTGAATATTTCTCATGAGCATCGTAGAATTTGACCATGGCTTCTCTTTTTAATTAAAAAGGTTTTTGTTCAAATGAAATTAGTCTCATGGAAAATATTCAAGAATGGTTCAAATAACATTTCTGGTAAATTAAACTACACGTGTATACTCAATAAATAATTTATTTATTTTGGACGAAAAAATATTTTTTGTATAAAAACTGTATAAATATAGATCTTAGCTCGGATTCTATTCCAAACCCCTTTCAGTTCATATTATAGTATTACTCTCATGTACCAATATTAGCACAAATTTAATTACTATTACTATTATTATTACTATTAGCACCACGTCTTACTACCCGTTCGGGTTATACGTACTTACGCTAATGTGTAATGGTAGGGTGATTGTGAGATGAAATGGAGGACCTTCAGTTTAACGTGGGATTCAAACCACGGTGGAGGCCTGGCATTCCTCACATTCACAAGATGTCTTGTTAGAGGTGAAGGAAGTGTTTGGCAATCAGATAGATCTTTGCCGGGACCGAGGATTTAACCTCGGACCCCAACACAGAAGTCCAACACCTTACCCCTAGACCACCAGATCACCACAAATTTAATTCAAACCTGTATTAAAATTATTAAAATAATTATAACCCCATCTATATTGATTTCTAATTAGAATCTTAGTAAACGTACACTTTGGAATGACTTGGTCCAATAATCAGCTCGCAAGAAAGTTTGTTATAGCTAATTACACAGCTGAAATTTGGAGTACATAAATTACCTACATGAAGATTCTTTTATTTAGATCAGAATTAAAATTTGGCAAAAGGTGTCTATTTTAATTTGAATGGGTGCCTCCTTTTTTTTATATCAAATAGAGGTATAAAAGAAAACATTAAAATCAATACACGAATTTTTGTTCGTAAAATTTAAAAGTGCATTATTCGAATAATATTTTAGTGTGTAAGAAACAGATAGTTATTGATATATATATATATACATACATATATTTAAATACTTTTGTAAATGAAATGTTTTAATGGCTGTTCAGTAGTCTGATGATGCCATCTTAAGATGATTATACTTGGGTTATCAAGTGACCTTTTACATCTCAATCAATGGGAAGCCAACTAAATTAAGTAATGAATCTTAAACCACGTGTCGTTTCCTGGTGTAGTTTTCTGAATTCTACCTTTAAAAAATCCCAGTGGATTTATAAAACTTTTGAAACCGTTTTACTATATTTTAACCAAATTGGAAATTATTTATTTAAAAATGTAAAAAAATACAAAAGTGATCCCGATATCGCTGGTAAATGAATAATAGGTGCTATCCTTTTGATGAGATGGGCTCCTAAGTTGCGTGTCAAGGACTATATATTCAATGCTTGAACTAGCTTGTGTTTGAGGGGTATCGTTTAAGTGTCCAGCGTTTAGGGGATCGGTATGGTCGTATTGAAAGAGGGCAGGAACGTAGGAATTTCCAATTAACCTGTTCGCTCACTCCCATATTGTATGTACACTTCTAGTTGACAGACGCTATCTGTTCTTTTTATTATTTCTCTGTGTACGTCCCTCGTGTAGAGTATTGAACCATTATCGAATTCAGATGGCACGATTGAGAAGTTTGGTTTAGTGGTTTGTCTGACCCAAACTGGGTTTTGCACGAGCTCTCATCCATCCCAACCACACCCTAGTTCACCCTCATCCGCTTCATCAACAAACAAATTATGTTATCCTCGTAGACTAAAAATGTTTTAAGCTTACTTATTTATTGAAGCATACATTTTTATACAAATATGTTCTATATCCTGCAACTTTTCTTAAGTCAAAGAGAATAAAAACTTACATAACACTGTTGAGTGCATATTTTATCATATAGCCTGATAAAGTTTATAACAAATTAAAAAAAACTTATTTCTAAACCACCCCTTACCCGTTAGGAAAATATATGTTAATTTTATAATCATAGGAAACACTCTTCGCGTATACATCTTAAACAAATTCGGTGTAGGCAATATCTTAATATGTATTTTTTTAAATCAGTCCACAGGAAATGAACATCCATTTTTTTTAATAAACAAAAATAAATTATAATTTACTATGTGAAACAATCCACAAACATCAATCATGAACAAAATTGTTCAAACCTTTTGGAAATATTTAAAATTTTCAAAAATCAGTCATCAGTAAACTAGGCCATCTCAAAAATATATTTTCTCTGAATCATCTGAATATTTAAATATTTAATTATCAGATATTCATTTGTATAAAAAATCGTTGGAAACAATTAAGAAAATTTAAAAATTTAAAAAAAATCATTAGTGAACTATCTTTAATTTTTTTTAGATAGACGCTTTCATATCGTGGTGTTACTAGATAATCTATAAATACCTAGTTTGAACGAAATGCTTTGATAGTGCTTTGGCTGTAGTCATAGGTACATACAGGCATGCTTGTGGACAAATAGACAGAGAAATAGAGATAATTGTAACACAGACATATATTGGCTCTGGGGTAAATAAAACGTAGAGAATCATCATATAACTTAAGGCCAAGCATGTTCATGATAGCAATATTTTTCTATGAGAAAGTACAAACTCTTCTGTAATTGAATACCCCATGAAATAAGGCGACCACTCCATTCGCTCTTTTTTCAGGAGATACAAAAATATTGTCTATAAAAATAAAGAGTGTAGATAGACTTATGGAAAAAAAATTGTTTACAACATACTAATAACATTTTTTTTCCATAGGTATATTTACACCGGCTAATTTTATAAACTGTTTTTTATCTCCTAAAAAAAGTATGCAAGTTGACCTGTTTAATTTCACAAGTGTCTTCAATTACAATTTTGTACAGAAACTTTAGTTTTAGTAGAGTACCAATATTTTGAATCATACTACTAATCAGTGTCAGTTTACATTTCTTAAAACTTTAGTAAAATTATTATTTAGCACCAAATATTTAAAATAATTATATTAGCTATGATATAATTTGAAAGAATAACAGTTTTATAAATTGTAGTGCCACAAATATGGTGTGCATGTCACATTCATTAATAATTAAAATAAATTAATATAAAGTCCATTAAATTAACATAAAGCATTATAAAACGGTGATTAGGATAAATTGGTTTAGACACAAAATAATAAGTGCCAAAAAATGTATGGCTAATTTGATGTAATCGTAATTGAATCGAAAAATGTGTGTCTTGTTTTGATATAAGATACGATAAAATATATTGGTCTCTTTCAAAGGAAAACATGCCTCGAACAATTTCTTATCTCTCGGACACACTTTCTGTCTAAACATTCTAACATGGGCGGGGCCCCTATTCAAGAAAATGCCACGTTTGTCTGTCACTAAATGACGTGATAGATTTCCCAGTTCTCCCCTCTAGTTTATTGGACAGGGAAAAGTCTGTGCTGTGGGTTTTTTTTCCACTCAAAGGGGCCAAACAAATATGATTGAGTTGGACTTGAATGCCCATTAACAATTTAAATATATATATTCAATTCTCACCATAAGTCTCACAATGTATTAATTTGAGCCAAAATATTTATTTTAAATGTTGAGAAGACACTTATATTAAGTTCCCTCCAATCCCCTGCTCCACGCCCTCACCCCCCTTTCACCAAACTAGAAACAAATCAATTGCCATGTTCTCTCAATGTCAACAGACTTATCTGATTATAGGTTCTGCAAACATATTGAATGTGGTGTTAGCCGTTTCAGCTTGAGCACACAAACAAAAATAAGGTCCCTGTCTATTATTTTGATGGCCAATCAAAATTATGGCAATAAGCACTGGCTTGCATAATAAATAAAAATGGTGCTCTAAACCGAAGGGTGATGGGACAAACTGATAACGGGCTGAAGTGTAATATCGATTTTGAAATCAGGGGAGGGTAAGGGAGAGAACTGGTTGAAGTTAATACGGATAACAAGAGGACATAACATAATTGACAAAAACTGTACCAAAGTACATGATTTGCCGGAAAAAAAAAAAACTAAACACATCGGTTTAAATTTCTTAAAACATTTATTGAACAAAATGAAGACTTTATATTTTAATTACCTGCTTTTAAAGTGTTTTTTTAAACTATAACCAAAGGATCTTCCCTCGATTTATTTTCTCTCTCTTTATTATTCGGAAACCTCCCACAACAACAAAAAATACACCGCTGTCTTGATGTGCCCTGTAGCCAATTAATTATTATTCCTCTACTTCTTCTTACTGGTTCATTTCTAGTTCCTATTCGCCACCATGGTATGCACGGTTTCAAAAGAAAGTGAAGCACTTCAACAGGATGTTCAAGCCCTTTGCCTTATCACAGTATCTCAATAACAAGTAATTTGGATTTTATGAGTAATTGGATACTGGTTCAACTCTTAAGAAGACAAAAAGTTGATAATATTTGAATTATTTCTCTACTAATATAATAAAATATAATATATATATATATTAATTATAAATTAGCATAAGCTCTGAATAATTCGGTGCTTAGGAAATAAAATAGCAATAAAATAAAAAATAATTATTTTAGGTTTTATAAAGATATTTTGTGGTGTAGAATTATACCATGTTTGTGGTTATTACCTCAAATTATTAGGTAAGTATATAAAGTGAGTAGCTTAGCAATAGACACGTCATCTAACTTGTTTAATAAACGTGACTATTTGCTTAGCTGTATATCATTGCTTTCTTCCATTTTGATTCACTTGGATTGCACAATGTATTATTTTTTACTATTAATATATATACTATATTAACTACTATAAAGCTACATGGCTGACTCACGCCCAGATGAGCTAGAAACTTGAAATTTGACGAACTTATAGCTTCTAGCCTGTAAAAGACGGAAAAGTTCCAAAAAAGGTTTTTTTTAAATCAGTACCTGAAAAAAAGTTCAAAATATCGGAGTAGCTTTAAAGTCAGTGCGGGCCTTTCTTTGGAAGGTCTCTTGTGGCTAAACGGTAAGACCTATAAAAAACGGCTCTAGGAATTACATTAGTTTACATCCACTTGCAAAGAAAACTTACCGCGGGTTTGGGGTCGTAGCCCCCAATGATAAAGGTGAGTTATTAGTATAAAACCACAACAGAGTTGCTGGTGGTTGTGATATCAGTAATATAAATTTTAGTATCCAATGATATTCACACGTCTGTTATAGACTGTGCCTTTATATATGAGTGAACAATAAATTACCCTGAGCATGGGACGGTCCTTGGTTAGCTCAGTAGTAGAGCATTGGTGCACTAATATGAAATTTTCAATTTATTCAAAAATTACGTAAGTAAATAAAATAATTATCCAGTAAAACATAGAGTATAATTTTCTTCTCGTGGTGACATCAACGGCTCTTGATTATCTGTCATAACTCATTAGCAAAGTGGTAATAGGTGATAAACTTTTTAAGTGAATAGAAAAATTTGTCATTAATTACCAGGGCACCTTTGACTGTTATTAAAGAACCTATTGATATCACAATTTGAAAAAAATTAAACTAAGTTTATTATTTTGACCAAAAAATGTTTTGATATAAAAACTGCAAGAACACGGCCATTTTCTCGCTTCCTCTTTCAATGAACCCTAATCTTCGAGTTCCTTAAAAAGGCCAGAGAGCTAGTTGTCCTATATTCAAATATTCCCGCGCGCAGAACAGCTATACTCATAAGTGCAAAATAATCAAATAGTGATCTGTCATAGACTGTACCCAGGTTCTCTTGTTATTCGTCCCCCACGGGAGAGAAGGGTACAAGGGTGAAAGGGGTAGAGGGTTTTTGACGGTACGAGGGGTAGGAGGAGGGGACAGATGTTACTGCTAAATATTCAGAAGGGGTTACGCAGGGTTTCCTAGTTTATTAATGAGGATCAAGCAGCGTGATGGAAGATGGCGACCAAGAGTGTCTTCCCAGCATCCATCCCACGCAACCTCCATAGCAGACACACGGGCTCCCCAACTTGGGCTCAAATCAAAGGGTATCTTAGGATGATCACAAAGCTACGAGATGCTTCAAGAGCCGCATGCATTTGTTTACAAAGTATTTTGAATCCCTAAACGGAAAAAAACCTTCTTCATTTTTTTTTAACTTCTCATGTAAAGACAAAATTGAAATCGGGAACATTTTAAACCTGAAGATTTTGATTTTTGTACGTGGCTCTAAACTTTTATAGGAGCTACATCCTAAATGCTTTGATTTAATTATTTGGCTCGAACTAGATATTTAGATTTAATTTGGTCATACCACAAAGAAAATATTGCCGTATGGTCTAAGGCGTCACCCTCCTGTTAGACCAGACTACCAATGAGATGGATATAAGAATTCAAGTTCCGGTCAGATGTACTAAAGGTTTTCTACTTTCTCTATACGCAAATGCGGGTACACTTACTCTAAATTAATTCTTACTAAACCCTAACGCATTAAAGCAATTAATACTTATACGTACAACCCGACACGGTAGTAAGTTGCGGCGCTAAAAATAAAAACTATTAATACATATATGTCTAAAGTTAGCAGATAACTAGTTTACAGAAATTCGAAATTTTTTGAAAAAGTGTTTTGACGATTTAAACAAATTTATACTTGGAGATTATCTTACTTTATATAGCCTATAGCACTGTATAGTAGTTTTTAGCTGATTAATTCGCTTAGGGTAGCCTACTAATATACCTAATCAATTTAAACAAATCCTCACGTTAATAAACTAGGCCTATATAAGAAGGATGTACAACTGTGTCGAATCAATTATTTGTCTTGACCATTTCTTACAGCCGTCTTTGATATCCCTTACGAAGGCCTATTTAACTACACCAATGAGGTATGGATGAAGAAGGAAGTATTTAGATTAAATGTATCATCATTTGTGTGGTATGGGATTAGGAATTAAATAATGAAAAACTGCCCAGAGTACACTAAGCTGAGATAAAAACTCTTGACACAGGCTAGATGGCCTTGACATTGATTTTAGCCCCGTGACCAAGGTACCGGTAACGTGTATTTGATTGTAGAAGCTATCAATTTTGTATATTTTGTTTAGTGATGCCAATATTAGGACTTTTATGCACACGTTCTTCTAATATAAATACATATTGAGCTCTAAATCTACAATTGGCATAAGATTTTATTTAAGTAGGTCACTGATTCAATTTTATTTGGGTAAGTTTGTAAAGAAGCCAGGCCTGGCACAATTATTGTGTTACTATTATGTAAAAAATTGTATATCAATTAAAATAAAATAAGTATTTATTTTTAAAACAACTCCATCATGTGAGCCTGCAAGCGAGCTTTACCGACCGAGCGGCCCCCGCCGTTAATGATGATAAAATGAGATTAAGGAAACTCATATTATTTATACTTTGTAAGTTATACATGTATATTAAAGGATTTTACGTATACTATTTTATATATATTTTTATACAAGTATAAATAATAAATATTTCCATTATTTAATTTTATATATATATATATATATATATAATATGTATTTCCATTATTTCATTATATATATAATCCTTTGGTATGATGTTAAAATATACTATTAGCGAATTAATCTCCCACCCAAGGGTACAAGAAGTGTATTGAATTGGAAATAGCTGGAACAACGGCGTATTGATGTAGTAGGGAAGGGGGGGGGGGGGTGATCACAATATTGATAATACAATCCCTCAATCAACTTATCAGGATAGATCCCAAGCCTCCCTAATCAATAGTCAGGCACTTTAACAGCTCACCCCATCTTGTAGGCATTATTAAACCAACAACCCGAACTTCAATCCCAGTAGAATATGGGAAAATAATAAAATGAAGAAATTATTATAGTCACCCAATCATAACTTATAGAAGACAAAAGAAAATACTTTTTTTTTTTAACTCTCGTCGTAATTATAATCGAGGTAGGCCAAACCGCATTGTACCATTCCCTTTAAACCACACACGTCTATTTCCGTCTTCCCATATGGACCTCAGATTACCGCAGCGCGAGTAGTTATTTTCAGACGACGCCTAAAACTACTCAAAGAAAAACAGCGGCTCTTGTCCGAGGGAGTTTATAACCCAAGACAACCCCTGCGTCTTGTGTCAGATGACATTTTCAAGTGATTCCATCAGAAAAAAAACAAGATGAGAGGGTAGGAGGGAAAATATTACTCTAGGAAACGAAATGTCAAACAATATTGTATCAAGAGTTTTGTAGTCACGACATAAAAAAACACAATAATTCCTGTTTCGTCTGTAAAAATAGACAAACGAGAATACACGTATCTTGAGATGTCTAGAGTCTTTTTTAGCATTGCGTATTACTACCCACATTATAATTTTTACACAAATTTATTATAGATTAGTAGAGTTTAATTTTGATTGAGTGCAAACACAATTGAGTGGAGGGAGAGTGGAAAACCATTTAGTATAAATCACCCTCAGTGTACCCGACTGGGCTAGAACCTTAATATCCCCATCTTTGTTAGAGTAGTCCATTCATACAGTAGCACCCTAGACCATGTGGCCACCAACCGGATTCTATAGTTGTTCAAGTCAAAGCTTTTCAGAAGATTCAGATGGGTGGGCTGAGTATATGGGATTTCAGTGGTCTCTCTTTCACACTAAATAATTAACTTAATGTATGTGTTTAATATAATAATTATTATTATTATTACTAGCACCGCATCTTACTACCCATTCGGGCTATACGCACTTATGCTAATGTGTAATGGAAGGGTGATTGTGAGATGAAATGGAGGGCCTACAGTTTAACGTGGGATTCGAACCACAGTGGAGGCCTGGCATTCCCCACATTCACAAGTGGTTTATATAATTAAAAGTAGTATTTATATTATATATATTCTGTTTGGAGCAAACAAAATGGATGCTATATTATTTGTATCCTTACAATACCTGATTTTAAAGCCATATGAATTTTTTTTTTTTTTTCAAATGCCTTCCATGCACATGTATGTATTGTGACTATGGAGGACTTTTTATTCCAAAAACTTAATATTTGGATGGTTGGGGGCCCATGAAAAATTGGGGTCTGCGTCAAAGTACCACATTTGCCCCTCCCCCCTTTCCCCTCACAGCGAGCCAAGTTTAAGTTATACAACTGTTAAGTTGTTTAAACATATATAAATTAAATTTAAAGAACTATTCATGGAGTAGTAAATTGTAAATTATATAAACTTTAAATGGTTACCTTATATTTTTGTCCATATAAAGAGTATAGTTGAGATTTTTATCTGAACGAATCCGCCAACTAACAAATTTTACACCTATAAGAATAGCTCCAGATTTCACCCACAATTACCTAGTCTTTTCGGAAAGGAGGGGG
>CABFOW010000028.1:493061-522860 GCA_902141385.1 Timema californicum
GAGGGGGGGGGGGGGCTATTAACTAAAGGGAAATCCAGTTGTCTTCCTCTGGGGAAGTATTATGTCTTCATTGACTCCTTCTATGAAACTATTTTTAAAACACCCTTCTTTGCTATAATATATTGTAAAATCATGATCGGCTCAGTTGTAGAAAATTGAAGTAAATTATCTATGTTACCAGTATTATTTTTTCCACATTAATACTCTGTATGAGAATTTACAGCTGGGGATCACGTGATTTGCCATATGAAAATAGTTTTATTAACTTTTTTAAGATCAGTTACTTTGCTTTCTACGGTGTTTTTATGTTGCACTAATGTTATACTGAAATAATTCTAATTCAAGCACTTTTTAAACAAATTTCTCTTGCTTTAATATGTTGACAATGGTGGCACATAATACATACATATTAAAGAAGACCTAAGCTTTTTTTTCCCTAAAAATAAATATTGGTGAAATTTTGGTTAAAATACTCTCGGTTTTGAATATACATGTACGTACTAGGGGGAACTGGCCTAAGATATTACCAGCTCCCCTGTCCCCCTTAAATATCAGAAACACCGAGACCCTGGTTTCCGAGTCCCTGAAAGATTCAATCAAAAAAACATAAGTTCTAAAACATTTATTTAAATGTGTCAAATATAGAATTTCGTTTTTCATAATGCTAAGCTGTATATTTAAGTATTTCCATATTTGATTTGTTAAGGAGTAATAAATTATAGAATTATATAGTCTTTATTTTTTTATTCCCTTCTTATTATTTAATATTAGCTGAGTCTTATATGATTACATGTTCTGGTGTTATTATAGATGTTAAACCAACTTCAGGTCTTATTTATGATAAAGATGATATAAAAGATTATCATCCCACAAAAAAACGTACAAATAAGACCTCAATATATTTCAAATTTTCTTATAATATGTATTTAACAGAATATCATATTTATCATAAATAAGACCTAAAGATGGTGTAACATCAATAATAACCTGAAACATGTTGTCATAGAAGAATAAATTACTATCAAATAGGAAAAGTGAGTAAAACAAAAAATAAAGAAGATATCATTTTATTATTATATATTTATGGTTTTATTAATGAATACAACATATTCCAATTTTGAATACTTTTTAATGTTGATTTAACAAGTGAATACAATTTCTTGTTTAACTGTTATATCTGGTCTTATTTAACCAAACATATTTAAATAATAAATTAATATCAAACTATTAAAAACATAATTTAATTAATTCTCTTTCAAATAAGTTCATTACAGACTACCTATGATTTATTTTAGGTCATATGGTATATTGTCTGATAATTTTGATATTGTGTCCCAAATAGACCAGGCGTAGGGTATCCGGCGTTATAACAATAATTTAGCCCATATAAACCAAACTTGGTGTACACATAATAATCCTTTACCCACTTCAGTGGCCGAATGTTCTAAGGCGCTACTCTCACTGTTGATTAGACTGCCTATGACGGGGAGATTAAGGTTTGATCCTTGGTTGGGTGTACTAAAGGTGAATTTATCAAAATTGTTTTCTACTCTACCTACCGCAAATGCGAGTACACTTCTCATAAATATAACTTTCCTTATCCCTAAAACCATGAGAGTAATTAGTACATAAGTATATAATCAGAACGGGTAGTAGAACGCTGTGCTAAAAATAATCCATTTTATTCTCGAGGTTGAAAATTTTCGCAATTACACCATACGTAAGGTGACTGGTGGTCTAGGGGTAAGGTGTCAGACATCTATGCTGGCGGCCGGGGTTCAATCCTCGGTCCCGGCAAAGATTTATCTGATATACCAAACCCTTCCTTCACCTCTGACAAGATACCTTGTGAATGTGAGGAATTCCAGGCCTCCACCGTGGTTCGGATTTCACGTTAAACTGTAGGTCCTCCATTTCATATCATTATCACCCTACCATTACACATTATCGTAAGTGCGTATAACCCTAACGGGTAGTAAGGCGCGGTGCTAATAATAATAATAATAATAATACACCGTACGTAAAGTAGAAAGTTAAAAATAGAATATCATCTTAATTGTGAGTCCCAAATGATAGAAATTTCATATATTTTTTAAAACCATTAACAGTTTTGGTTTTTTTTAATGTATACAAATAGCTTCATAAGGGTCTAGTTAAAATGTTAAAATTACTTTTCCAAAGTCAATATTGACAATTAATGTTGAAAATTTTGTGAAAAACTATCTAAATCTTACTTTATAATTTGGTAAAAGTTATTTTATATATGTTGCCTTAAATTACTTTAATCGTATAGTGATAGCTTTAATAAGGGATAAATACAATACATAAAACAAATTATTTTGGTGTAGGCCTATAGAAATCAAAGAATACTACTAACTATAAAAAACTATCTTTGGTCAAAGGAATTAACAAAACTTATTACAAGTTTATCAATTTTTTTCAGTTCCTATAAACTATTTTATTATTATTTAAATATAAATAAGTTATTATGTTGTCAACTGACACGGTACAAATTAAAAAGTATGCAAGAATTACAATCTACCTATTGTTTTTTTTATATTGATGCCAATGGTTTTAAATTAACTATATCTTAAGACACTTGCATATAATATCAATATAGTATCAGACATCTCGAAACAAACCCTAACATAATCATATTTAAAGAATATAATCTAACATGAACACTCCCCTAGTGACAGTCAATCTCGTCAAGAAAAAACCCACCTATTGGGAACAGGAAAACTGTTCAAATGTTGTTTTTATCGGTGCGTGTGGTGAGTAAAGGAAAGAAAATGTAGTGAAGTACGCAAAGCGGACCGTATTATTCACAAACCACAGAGTTATATGAAATGCCTTAACTCCTAGACAATTGTTTTGTTTTCATTCACTGACTCATGGAAGTGACTCTACAAAGAAACTTCTGGTGTAACTAGTGTAATTCTAGTATTTGTTTTTTCAATAAATAGCCAATACAGAGTCCCAAATATTTAGGCAAAGGATCCTGTTTCATTTCTTTTGGAAATCCAAAATATATAGCTTTATTGGTTTATCATAATTCACAGATATTATAATTTCTGGTGTGATAAATATTTCATTTTGAAGTTGAGAAACTTTTTTATAACTGTATCTTTAGAAATTGTTTTAATACTTCTAGTTGAGTCATAAAATACCATTAAGAAAAAATAAAACATTACACCTAGAATGGTGTTGGTACAGTGCCAAATGGCCTTAGTTCAATTCCAAACCAAGCTATATATACATGTGTGTGTGTGTACATTAGTAAATATATATTATCCTCTCCACAGAATGGAATGGAATTCATTAAAGTTAAACCACCTCCTTATATCAATTAATAGTTGTTGCTGAAATCTTGAATAGCCAAGTAGGACGTTCAAAACCAAAGTAAATCACCTTTCTTCTTAGTTTCATTGTGAAATCTTACATTGGAGAAAAGGTGCTTAGAGGTGTGAGCATGGTGCACGAACATGCTAACTCTACACCTTCCGCCACGCAGTGGTATCAAAACACGTTCACTTCTCTCGCAGTTGATTATATAGACACAAGCTTTCAGAAGAATACCTGCTCGTCATTACACATCAAAAATTGAGGAGAGCTTACTCTGACTAACTGTATCAAACTGTACAATAACCCTCGTTAACTACCCCAAACTTAAATCTGAAAAAACAACAAAGATGTTAAAGTAGATGCGCAAATTTAACGATATACAAACATAGAAGGGATACGTTGGCCCCTTACGATGGCCTTATTGAGTTTTTGTACAGACCACTATGTTCGGTAGTGTATACTCCGTTCGTATAAACTAATATGGACTGCATAGAAGTGATTAATCCAAAGGCTGACTCAAAATTCTAAAAAGTCTACGCACTACCAAATGCTAATATTAATATCCGACATAATTTATTCCGTGCATATATACATCTAAAGTAACAACCAACTAATAACTTATTAATAAAATAATCATGTATGGTCAACCTCGGTGGTCTTTGGGTAAAGTGCTCGCCTCTGGTTCCAATATTCGTAGGTTCAAATCCAGTTGAGGTCAACGGATTTTTCTTGAGCTAAAAAATAAATAAATCCGTAGCACAATTTCCTTCTGAGTGGAAGTAAAGCCGTCGGTCCCGTATCCAATGTGGCATGTAAAAGAACCCTGAACGTTATGTAAAAAATACCTCCTTTCCCGGCAAAATTGTTGAGATCTTTTGCTCTCATTCACAGATATGATCTGTGTTGATATATCAGTTGGTTCTGAAAGTGCACGATAAATATATCAAATACACCATTGCTAATAATATATACTTTGAAATGTATAGCTTATAACAACAATTAGTATAAATTAAAGTTTAGGGCTTGATGCTTAATTTAAAGCCCAAGCTACTCACAATATAAAATGCTTTTTTATAAACACTTCATTTTTTCACCCTTCACGCCCGAGAGCATGATTCTTAAAGTGGGGATCTAAAAAAAATGAAATTAAGCCGATCAACGGTTTAGTAAACGTGGGTTGGCGGGAAAGAGATTCTTGCATTATCTTGTGCAAAGTACTCGAGGACACCAGATTTGTGAAGAAAAACTTTCATTCGAAATAAAAAATAATGAAAAAAGCTCATGGAATACTAAAATAGAGAGGTTCTACAATCTTTACTCAGCGATAGATCAAATAACATGTTATTCTGAGAAAAATTGTATTTCGTCAACATTTAATACAAGATTTTAAATAAAGAAACGCCTATTTTAGGTTAATAACAGTGATCACCCAGATCTGTCACTAACAAATAGATCCCCATATTTTACTTTCTAGTTACCATTTAATTTCAGGACATTACCTTTTTAATGTTTGTAAAATAACCAACAAGGCTAGAAATATTATTGTGTAAATAGCTATCTATTTTCACCTATAGAAAAATATTACCTATGATTTCTTTATAACAAACTATTTTTACTTTAAAAAGCAGTTATTACAATAATTATTCAATCTACGATGAAGTTATAATTGTTTATTATACTGGTAGAACCCACAGCAGTGACTAAGGGGTCTAAGGCGTTAAACTCACATTGCATTTTGTCACCGTTGATAAAATGTTTCAGTTAAAACGAAAAGTAACAAATGATCTGAAACACATTGCAAACGTTCAATGTACTCTTCTTTTTAAGTATTAATTTGTTAGATAAAAATATGGTCTACACCAAACTAAAATCTCTAGGTACCCGGTGACCTGGCAGCCTAGGGGTAAGGTGTCAGACTTCTGTGCTGGCGGCCGGGGTTCAATCCTTGGTCACGGCAAAGATTAATCTGATTACCAAACCCTTCCTTAACCTCTGACAAGACATCTTGTGAAGGTGGGGAATGCCAGGCCTCCACCGTGGTTCGGATTCCACGTTAAACTGTAGGTCCTTCATTTCATCTCACAATCACCCTACCATTACACATTAGCGTAAGTGCGTATAACCCAAACGGGTAGTAAGACGCGGTGCTAATAATAATAATAATAATCTGGGTACCAACATATATATACAATTCTACATATAAAACTTAAAATGTTAATTTATGTGAATTAAAAGATACATATGCAAATTACAAAAGGGATAAATGTGGGGAAAACATTATGTGATATATAGTACCATATATATGAGATACTATTTATCACAGTGTTATGTTTTATTTATATACATATGCAAATTACAAAAGGGAAACGATGGAAAAAATATAATTATGTAAGATATAGTACTATATATTTATATATAATACTATATATAATGTAAATTATAAAAGAAACGAGGTTAATTTAAAGTTATGATCATAACAGATATATATTAATAGATGGTAAAATTAACGAAAAACTATTAATTAAATTATCACAGTATTTAGATTAATGTAAATTGTAAAAGATACTAGATTAAATCGAAATTATGATCATAACCGAAAGCTATAAGTTATTTTAAGATGATTTTTGTGGTTTTTAATCGCTAGAGTTGTCACGCTGATATAAACTCCTATCGTGTATTTCCTCTTCAAATAGGTGTCACAAACATTTTAATTTTTAAATTTCAATACTGTAATAGTCTTGTATTAGCGTTCTGTTAATTCCCTCTCAAACGATTAGTGTGGCTACATATAGTTCTTCTCCAAAAAATATTTTCGCATCTAAATAAAAAGTCCTTCTTAGTAAACAAAGAAATTATCATCAATAGAATTCTACGAAAAGTTAGTATTTCAGTGTTAATGACAAAACTTTGTCCGCCACTTTGACGCTTGTGTAGAACAAATGAACAAATACTTATATACGTTAGTAACATGGTTGTAATGGTGTAAGTTGTCTTGGCAACATAAATAGACTTAAAAATATATCTATAATTAATAAGCTTATTTAATCACTTAACTTTAATTATCTACGACTGAGTTTGCCATTTATTTTTTTTACAAATGTTTTATAAAACTGTTCGAATTAAATACAAATTAAAAGTTTTAATGTGTTCATAGTCACACCATGTCATACTTAGGTGCTGTTTTCCTTTGAATGAAAATTAATTCACTATTAAAATTAAATTTATAATGATTTTGTTCAAAATGGAAAATAGAGGTTAGGTTAGGTTAGGCTAGGTTATATCATGTTAGTTTATGTTATGTTAGGTTATTTTAGCTTAGCTTAGGCTAGGTGTTAGGAGCTCAACGTGATTACAGGTTGTTCCTAAACTTACATGCACAGGTTGGCGGGTATACATTATTCCGCAATTCGAATGCGCCCATATTACCGTGGGCGATACGTTTAAAAAATAAAGGGGAAAAAACTTACAGTTAAAAACATGGTTAAATCGGTTTTATTCTTCACCTCATCTTACTACCCTTCTGGACCAGACACATTTAATTCCAATTTCAGGATATGGATCAGTAATAAAAAATGAGAGAAAATGCACCGACACTTGCCGGTAAAGGAATGCGAGGAATCTATTTAGAAAACAAAACATCCAGCACACCCAGCCATGATCCAAGACCTAGCCTCATAGGAAAACCAATCTAGATGAACTTGACGTTTAGGCGACTTGCCCATCGATACGGGGATCTCATTTAGATTGATTAATATTAAATTAATTATGACAAGAATGTGTTGTGTTTGGTTATTTATTTATTAATACAAACCCAGCCATGAAGCTGAGTTGTTAAAGGGGACGACCCTAATTATTTAAAGGACAATGGTTTGGTTTCTTTGGGTAGTGACGAGTGTACTATTTATATACGCGTTCGTTTTGCTATCCATTTAGTAATTATCTAAGTCCTAGGGTTAAATGTGAAGAATTAAGTGTACCTTACTAGATTATTGTATTAAGAGTATTCTTAAATTGTATATACCCACATTTAACATCAGAAAATGGTGTCCTGGTAGTCTATGGATAAGGTGTCGGACTTCTGTGCTGGGGTCCGGGGTCCAAACCTCGGTCCCGGAACAGATTTATCTGATTTCCAAACCCTTCCTTCACCTTTGACAAGACGTGTATTAATCACAACTTGTGAATGTGGGGAATTCCAGACCTCCACCGTGGTTCAGATCCCACGTTAAACTGTAGGTCCTCCATTTCATCTCACAATCACCTTACCATTACACATTATCGTAATTGTGTATAACCCGAACGGGTAGTAAGACGTAGTGCTAATAATAATAATATATCAGCAAATGACATACTGTACAATCTTACTATATATTAGAGTTGTTGAATAGAGCTTAACATTATAATGTTGATTTTCCATAGTGTTTCAAGCATCTGGGACCTGATAATAATCGTCTCTAAGTTTCTTGTGTCGTTCGTTTTAAACCTAAACCTGATCATAGTTATACATTAATGAAATAAACGCGAATTATTTCTTGACATAAAATGGAATATTTATAGATATTTGGGACGCAATGTGGGAACAATATATTAAGATATATATTCCTTCAAATCGAATGTTCTAAAAAAGGTGGTAATTTAAAGCAGACCTCCAATCAAATTTAGTGTAAGTAAAAGTGTCTTGGAAACATATTCGTTTTACACTTGATAATTTCACAACTCTGAGACACTTTGTATGAAAGTTAAACCTAAAAAGGAGAAAAAAAGAATAGAAGGAAAGAGTGACGCCAATTAACATGTCTCTCGCTCAATCATAAAACAATAAAAAAGAAAATAGCCAAGTCATTATTCTACCTTTCCTCCGCCGATTCAACCTCTTCTAGCCATTTCATTTTTACATCTTCTTAAGTACCAATTGCACCACATCCGTTTAAGAAGTTTACTTATGTCCTCTTAGTTCTTAAAGTTTTGAGCCTATATTTTTTCTCTGAATTTTATCAAAAAAGAAGAAGCTTTGCGTATTATAAATGAACATTTAAAAACACTAAGAAAGGTTAATATAAAAAAATAGTTAATTTGTTTTAATGCATAGTTTTTTTATACATGCTGTCCGCATAGCCAGGGGGGTTATCTACTACAATACCTCTTGACTTTGATTTAAACAAAAGTAAAGACGCCTTAAAACATAATTCATGTATGAATTTGTCTTTGTACCTTGATAGAGTAGTTCCTTTGGTTAGGACTGATTGTCTCAGTATTAATATTGATGTTCTAGGCTGTTTGTTCGTAATCCTCAAGTTATATGTTTGATGTTGTATTTAGAGAGTGTAGGATTTTTTTTAATTAATGATTTTAATAAAATGAGCTTCGAGGAGTTGATTAAATAGAAAAATAATATGTGAAATAAACATGTTGTAAATATTAGTAGGTTTTTGTTTTGAACTGTTGAGTGAGATAAAATAATTATTGTTTTATAAAAAATGCGAAAAGAATTAAATGCTTTCAGGTAGCATTTTTTAGCTCAACTATTCATACAAAACTACTGAAGAAAGATTAAAGCCATTATTATAAACACATATCTGATAATTATAGTTATAGACTATATTTGTAGCTTTAAGATGGTTTAACAAAATGAAATACAGCTAGAGACAGATTTTTCATTCCTAGACTATTGTGTTAGCACCGAAGTGACCAGTTTTATCTTGTGTTCAGTATTTATCGTTCATTAATTAAGCCAAGAGTTTATGCGAGTGCTTTATACAGGAAGGAATTTAAAGTTTTGGGAGATCCGAGCTTATTAATTTTATAGGCCTCAATTGACAAACTAGATTCAGTTTAAAGTGTTAGTTTAAAACCCAAATGTAATGTATATTGTTTATTTATGTTATATTACCGAGGATCCTGGAAAAACAATAGTGATATAATCGTTAACCTACCACAATACATAAAATAAAGTTTGTAGAAAACATGGATTTTATGTCGTCATGAATGACTCCCTTTTTTAGTTAATGTAATATTAAAGAACTCGAACCAGTGGGTTCTGAGGAAAAGGCATTAGTTTCATCTTGTCGAATTTGCTGGTTCGATTTGTGTTTGGGTCACGATATTGAATCCCTAACTGGTATACTAATGTGTTTTTCCTAAGAGTATTCCCAATACCCCTCCATGTAGAAATTAGAGTAAGCTTACTGATAAGCTCTATCTATCTAGGTAAGTTCAAACTTAAGCCAATCTATTGAAACAAAACTCAAAGAAAACCTTGTTAGAACATGATGTTTACACGAATTTATTATTTATCTGATGTCTATGTGGTTTGAATCGTCACATCATATGGGCTATGCACACATATACATGTGGTTATTATAAAGTCGTGCACTGTTTCGCCAATTTATTTAATGGCTTGTTCTTTTGTCGGTCTCATAGAGGATGAAAAAAAGGACCGAGGTAAACAAAAACCCCAAGAAATATTTAAGAACACACCCACGTTGACGCCATCTTCAAACTCTATAACAAAATGTTATTTTATTTTAACTTCCAGCCTTGATGACATTGTAAATGTTTATATTGTATGATGGTCAAAGGTAAGAAAAAGAACGAAAAGACCGAAGAAAAAAAAGATGAAAATGTTTGAGAAGTCATTCGAAAATCCTACAGGTCGTAAAATCTATGTGTTTATGACCTGATCTTCTTTATGACTAAGTCGACCGATCTGTCTAGGTTTTGAAATAAGACTTTTTTTTTCTCTCTTCACTTCATTAGTAAGCTACATTACTTAAGAATAAAAACAATAATAACAAACGTGTTCGTGTCACAGCGATGGCTTTCACGATAATTCTGTGCCGTATTTTCTTGTGGTATAATCCAAATTCAATATGGAGATTTTATAAAGAAAACCGGTACGGGTATAAATCACCGTAGCTTATATGTGATCAAATATTTTATAAAGTATAGAGTTTAATTTATTATCTGGGACCAATTATTAATTAATGGTTCAGCATTTACTTTCTTGGGGAACTTAAAACTTAAAATAGCTTTGACCAATCAAAAATACATTATTAAATCCCGTAGTAAAAGAAAGCTGCTCCGGCTAAACATAAATAAAATATCAATTGAAACTAATATGGTTAAAATTTGTTGAATAATTTAACAAAATAATGCAAATAAAAACTAAGGGCTTTCAGCACCAGTGTGCCAATCATTTTTAATAAAACTTGAAACTATGCATGAAAATAGAATAGAGGAAATTGACTTCGTTGAAATGCTTTAGTAGGATTTTTGTAGGAAGGAACATTTAGACCAGACAAATATTTATGTTTGCATTCAATATTAATCACATTCTACACAATACCACATTGATATTATTTATCATTAGTTATAGATGCAAATAATATGGATTGATGTGTACATATACAAACATGGTTTTAAAAAAATTTCTAGTTATTAAAAATGTTCCCTTCCTTTTGAGTTTAATGTAAATATAAAATAGTAATTTAAAAAATGATACCTATATCAAGCACCTGGTCGAGTTTTCTTAGTTAATTTTCGGTGAACTGATTCTTACCACAAGCCCAATATATCCACATACACTAAAGTAGGGATGCGAAAGGAAAAATTTAGAGGAAACGTCCCTGCATTTGTGTGGATGAGGATCATAAAATCATTTAGGAATGTCTACCCTCAGTTTCTTTGACTGAGGCTCAAACACTGAACTCCCCATTATTGTCAATCCAACCTTTACCTGGATATTTACGCATTATATCGTGCTACCATCATGCTACCATTGATTTGGATATTATAATTAATCTATTATATCCGATAATATTAAAGTCTGGAAAGATTTATTTCAAAACTACCTTTAAAAAAAAAGGATTGTAGGGCCTACTATTCAATTATGTATTACTAATTTTTAAATCACTATTTTTATTAGGCCTAAATGAGATGGGTAAAATTAATCTCGTCGATTTAAAGAGGAATCTAGAGGGATCTAAGCGTGATGCTAGAACTCATATGTGCAGGCGTCATTTACTTCTCATATCTATTAATAGTTCATAGATATTGTCCAATGTTCACAAGAAGGGTCTTGTCTTACAACTAAAATGTTTACTAGATCTATTTTAACTTATTAATACCCCAATTCATGTAATCTGTTGAAGTTACTATTGATAGATTTAATCAATGCTTTCAACTTTGCTAAAATCAACAATTTGATTTATTATTTCATATATTACCACTAAAGAAATTAGGTCGAGGATCGCCAAAACCGAGGAAGCTTTCAACAAAAAAATAGGTTACTGCTGACCAGCAAGCCGAGTGTGGAACTAAGGAATAAATTGATGAAATGCTACATTTGGAGCATCGCACTGTATGGATCAGAAACTTGAACTCGTAGGAAGATGAAAAAGAAATACATGGAGAGCTTTGTAATGTGGTGCTGAAGAAGACTTGAAAAGATTAGGTGGACAGACAGGGTGACAAATGAAGAAGTCCTAAGAAGAGTGGGTGAGAAGAGAACCGTTTTGTATATGATTCTTCAGCGCAACGGAAACTAGATCACACGCATCCTTATGAGGAACTTACTTCTGCACAACGTCATAGAAGGAAATGTTGAGGCGAAATATGAGCTTAGAAAATAGGAGGGTTCGAATACTAGAGAACTTGAATGAACAAAGTAAATTCTGGGAGTTGAAGTAGGAGGCAGAGGACAGGGTGCATTGGGGGTCTAAGTTCACCGACAAAAGAAATTGACTGGTTTTAAAAGAGTACACCTAATAATTATAATAATAATAATAATACCACGTAATTATTAATTTATATTTCCACTCCATGAGTGTATTTAAACACACATAATAATTTCAGTTCGTTTATAGGTGCAAGGACTCCATTTTAAGTTGGGAGTTTAGGGAACACGAGTGAAGAACAGTAGTTTTGGTTTTGCAGTTTTGTACAAAACTTTATTTTTTTCAAAATAAACCATATGCCAAGTGTGTGTTTGAATTTAATGACAACCTTTTCTCTTCATTTAAAAAGTTTGTCATCTAATCCTGCTATGCTCGTTACAGATATTCAAAAACTGTTGATATCACCATGTGAGTAAAATTAAACTTAATGTTTCTACTGGAGCAATAAATATATATTTTTTGCCAAAAACACTGCCCATAGCTCGCGTTCTCCCCATCTCCCACCTTAAATCAGGCATATGTTTTGAAACATCAATTGCACTCAATATTTTAGTTTATTTACTCCAGTTCTTTGTTTTGTTTGGGCTACCGGCTTACTAAGCCTGTCATGGCCTACACCTTAGCAGCGATCCTGCCACTCATAGGTCGTCAGGTAGACCTTCTCTGGTTGTAATCTTCCCTAACTGAGGCTTTGGGTGCTGTTGAATACTTAGTTAATCATCACCAGCCCTCGTACTCTCAGCCCACCAATCTGGGAGCCAACTGGCCAAACCCTGTTCCAAGCTTGTTGGTTTTTCCCCTGACCAGTCTCCTGTCTCTCGTCCGCACCTGACCTGATTTCCGCCGGGGTTCAACCCAACCTGTACCAGGGTACTCAGATCCTGGGGTACACCACTTGGCGGTGAGATCAAGATTGAGTAGGAGAGGCTAAGCGACACCCTTGTATTGCGCGTCACTACCCCATTAGACCCCTAGAGAGCGTGCAAGCGAGAGGAGAAGAATGTAATCAATTAAAGGAGGAAGATTGGTGAGAGAATAAAGGAAGATGGAGGTAATTTTATAAACTGACCCAGCCACAGGTTGGGAAGAGTTGTTTATGATGATGATGATGATTATGATTATGACGACTATCACCATCGAATGACTAAAATGTATACAGCTTATTGTTAAAAACGAGTTCTTACATTTTACAAATTTTTAAACAAACTAAATATTGTTAGGCTACATTAATTTTATTAAATGTAAGACTAGATCCATTTATAAAAAAAAATAATTGCCAAATTAAATTGAAATACGGTTATAATTAACTTGTGGTTGTTTTTGTTTGTAAATACACTTATCAATTCAAGTTGGTGTGCTCTTTTTCAGTACTAACAAATGTCTGTTACTCAACATTATAGCCAAGGAACATTGAAAAACTATATATAATTAATGAAAATTTACTATGAAAAAACAACATTAAGTTCCAAATATGCCAATTTTAACCTCGAAAAAATTATTAATACATTAATTAACGATTAAAATAAGAGACAAATCTACCCACGTCGTTGGCAGCATGGTATAATGCGCTACTCTCGAAGTAGACTAGACTGCTGATGAAGGGGAGATGGTGGCTCGAGTTTTGTCTGGGTGTATTGAGTTTTTAAATAGTTTTCCCCCACAAATATGGATACATTTCCCATATATAGTCTTCATAATACCTAAAACCATTAGCGTAATTAGTACATAATCATTTAACTTGAACGGGTAGTAAGACGTGGTGCTAAAAAAACATTAAATGTAACAATAGAGCAGAGATGAATGATTCAAACCATTCCAAATATCTATGAACATGAAGTGATATCGGTAGGATATATATGTCCATCCTTGGCATATTTGTTTATTGGCTACAAACGTTCAAACCAAACTTAACATCCTAAACTGTTAATATTGTGTCTTCTTTTAAGTTAGAAAAAAAACCGCTTTAAAAATAATATTTCTTAAATCATACCATCTCTCTTTCTCTATATCTCAATTTTCCCCACCCCTTGAACGTAAACAAAGCCAAGCCGGGCGTCCCCCTGACTAAGTATCGGCTACCGAGGCCTCGCCGGCCGGCCAACTCGATCCTGCGGAGACCCCGCCCGACTGTTAAACACAATATTACTTACAAAACAGTGTGTGGCCCCCACGCCCAAATATGTACTAACTACAACAGATACTTACAGGCTGTGGAGGGGGGAAGGGAAGGTACGAGTCAAGGATTAGAGACACAACCACGTCTTTTTTTTAAAGTCAGTGCGATACCTGAATACAGGCCGGTACTACTTCTGCCTATAACTTTAAGGTACCAAGATGTATTCCCGGCTAGGCTGAAAGATCTATCACGGGCTGGATTGAGGTTCTCAGCAATGTACCCAGACTTTTTTTTAAGAGACTGCGGAAGTGTTTACCGGATGTATAATTACATTTATAATTATATTATATAATATATAATTTAAGTATATGTATAGCTATAATTTTTTTCAATTTAAAGTTTCTCAAAGGTAAAAAATATAATTGTGGTAGAGGGTGTTTGGAATGTTAAAATAATACATTAAGAATCTATAATAGTTGGTGAGAAGGAATACAAAAATATACTACTAATTATAGGCTACTTGTAATACTTTAAAAAGGGTAGGTAGTGTGTTTAGGCCCCAAGACATAGATCCTTGGTTCGGTCCCCTGGATATTTCCCTTTTCACAGGGATAAATTGACTGTATGTGACAAGAGATCAGTGCTGCACTGGGTGTTGCGTCTTTTATATATTCAAGCTAGTTAGTTGGCTGAATCATTTTTGCCAATCTAATCATTTGGTTCGGAAAGTACATATTAAACACTACCAATAAACAAAAATATTTAGGTCAATGGTTTTTATTTGTGTACTTTTATCAAACACTTAAAGTGGGATGAAAATATGTTTGTACTGGAGAAAGATTTGTTTTATTTTTTCCAAAAAATTGTTTTGCTAAGAGAACTGAAAAAACACTGGCTTTTTCTTGCGTCCCTTTCCATCTCACCTTAACAAACGCTAATGGCTAAACACTATGGTTGGAATTTATGTCTGGAAGGTCTTTTTCACTGTAAAAATTCTACTATACAACAGGATTTTTGTAGGAAAAAAGACCTTCAGGACATTCCTTCCTATCATAAACACGGTATATTAGTGCCTGAAGCTATTTTTGAGAGCCCTAATATCTCGTCCTTCTCTTGCTATCCAACAAGTGACGACTAAGAAACCTTGAGGGCACCAAGATTTTAAACAAAAAGTATCTCATAGACTGAGCGTCAACATCCAGAGACAACGACAATATTGATCTCAAAATAGTTTTGTGGTGTTTGTAGTCCAACTCCTTTATTCTCATAACTGACAATATAATTTAAACTATATAAGGTGACAGGTTAAGAAAGGAGTTTTATTGATTAACCTAGCCAGCTTTCATTTGAAGATGAGATGGGAAAGAATATAGCGGAGAAAGTATCATATAGTGCACTAGATCGGAAATGAGAGCTGTTCTCCCGACTTAAGAGTACACAACACGTCCTTTGTGGAATGGTGGGCGGGAGGGTGAAAGGCTTCACAACCGACCAAAGAATACTTCCAAGCCAACAAAAACAGATGGATCACGGAAAACGTAGATGGTGCTAGCTACCGGACAGATCTTGTGGAAAAATCATACATTTGAAAATTCCAGTTTTCTCAAGAACGAGTGAAATTTTTAAAGTAATATTTTCAACACCTCTTCTAAGATAATGTATCAATGTTTATTAGGTGTTATTTTTATTTTTTATTTTTTTGCTATGCAGCTGGCAGTTTTCAATTGAAAAATATCAAAATTATTTATATTTACCCGCCTCGGTGGCGTAGTTGGCTAATGCGTTTGTCGTGTTGAGCTCGACTGCTGAAGACGGGGAGATCGAGGCTCGAATCTTGGTCGGGTGAACTGGGGGTGGTTTTTCCAAAATGGTTTTCCACTCTCCCTCCACGCAAATGTGGGTTCACTTCCTCTATTTCAACCTTCCCAATTCCTAATCCATTAGAGTAAATTAGTACTTAAAGCGTATAACCCGAACGGGTAGTAAGACGCGGTGTTAATATTATTATTATTTATATTTGATCACTGTTAAAATCATACAGGTGGTGTATATATAAAAAGTATAACTTAATCAACATACTTCTATTCTTGAACAAACCGTTTCCAAAAAGAAAATTGCAAAACAATAACTATTCTTGAAGATAACCTTTTTTCCCATGGCTCTTCATTTCCATGCCAAATGTAAAGGGTCAATCGCCTTAAGTGAACTATATTGTCACCAACGTTATCAAACTCTCTCCATTACAAGCCCTAACTTTATCATACAAACAATTTTAAAATAAAATTGCCAGATCATAAGAATTAAAAAAAAAGCCCTGAATTAAATTTTAAACAATTTAACACTGAAGGAATAGTAGGCCTATCATTTAATTATACAATTTATTAAAGTTAAACATTTATCTTACTGGATTACTGAAATAGAGGGAAAATATTTAAAAACTATTACAAATTTGTTTTTACTTTCTTATATCAAGAGAACGTATTGTGATCGTAGAAAAAAATCTATCTTGAGATGACAAATTTTTACGTTTTATGTACACATGAACCAAAAAAAGTGGATTTTACAATTTGGTCTGTCTTCATGTCTGTCTTTCTGTCTCTGTTTCCTTCCGGCCATGAATCTTAACCGGTGGATGGATTTTGTTCTGACTTGATATTTAAGATTTAGAGAGTTTTACCATAAAAAGTTATTATTTATTTTTACCCAAGCCCTTAATTTAAGTGTGGTTTACTGATTAGTAATTTTTTCGAATTACAAATTTGTTTCATATGGCTCTAAATATTTGGTTTAAAACGCGTAGCCAAGGTTTATTGGACGTTTCAAATAGCATTAGCTTATATGGTTTTTGGGCAAATATTCGATGAAAGGTATTTTACTAAGTCTACAAAAACTTGAAATAGTTTACAATTGGCTTTAACGATTTAGTCCCCAATTGGTTATCTTGGTATTGTTTGAGATAACTAATAACCCTGTATACTTTGTTTTGGGTAAAAATTTGATAAAGCATCTTTTACTGAGGAGTGATTTTTGAAAACTCCAATTATTTTTAAAAAGGCAAAAAGATTTTGCTTAAAATGTTTAGTCGGGGAGTGTTTGACCTGCACATGACAAATAAAGCTGTATAGGTTATATTGGGGGGGGAACATTTGGTTATGAGTAGTTTACTGATGCCTTGTTTTTAAAATTTGAATATTTTAAGACTTTGCTATAGCGATTCGGTTTAACATTGGTATCGGGGAGTATTTTAAATATTATAAAGATATTGAATTAATAGCTCCGCGTTGGGCAACGATTAAAACGTTATGGATCGGCGATAGGCACCGATTGAAGTGACACCGTATAGTTAGCTGTTAATTGCCCCGTGATCAAGCACTAATTAAAACGGTACGGTATTATTATGATATAAGTGGTATTTATAGCCCCGTGATTGAGCGCCAATTATGTTGATACGGAATTTTGTGTGATATGTTAATTTAATAAATAAGACCTTTAATATTGCACACGAATTATTAAAGTTATTTTATCTTCGGTACTGAAGATATAAGTTTATATTATACAACTTGGTTGATCTACAGAATTCAGTTAGTGGTACTGTGAATTACTGTCTTTAATACAAAGTTTTTTGTATGGTGGTGTTCACTGTTTATATTTTGTATTACTGATATGTTTGTGCTACCGGCACTGTGTATTCATACGCACAAGCAGCTTATATATGGCCAACCCCTTTCCCCTTGGACCGCTCGTGACCAGTGTCAGAACCAACAAAGCGTCACT
Organism: Timema californicum; assembly: GCA_902141385.1. Lineage (NCBI taxonomy): Eukaryota > Metazoa > Arthropoda > Insecta > Phasmatodea > Timematidae > Timema > Timema californicum. Next base: position 510,972 of record CABFOW010000028.1, read on the forward strand.
TATTTTTTTTGGTAAATACTACGGAGTTGATTTTGTTTTGATGGTGCAATATATTGACATCAGTTTTGAAAAGCGCGTGATTCTGCATGGATGAAGTATTGAGAGGATATTTTACATACAAAACTTTAAAGAAAAATGCACTTCATCCACGACTTTTTTAATATATTGGAGAAGTCCAAATCAGTATAATTACAATATCAATAATCATAATCTTTATGTAGCTAAAATAAATTAATTTACGGGTGGTTGAATTACAACAAATTATAGAAAATTCAAATGTTTTGGAAACTGGAAATTAAGAATGAATTCAAATTGGGAATATGTGAATATTTTTTCAGGGTAATTAAGAATCCGTTTTTATTTTTACACATAGTAAATAATTTTAGGGTGGTTTACAAATATATTTTTTATTTGAATTTTGTTGAATATGTTTGAGCAATTTGGCTCAAAATTTAAGAGTGATTATTGTAATAAAGAAGATGATGTGTTTGTTTTTATGAGTAAAACTTATATAAGTGTAGCATATAAAAAACTTTTTTGAAACTTTACTTTGAAGCTATGATACACAATACAAGAAATTTTGTGTCCTACTAAATCATCTTATAAATATTTCGTTTAGTGGTAGTTCACAAATAAACATTTTTTTTAAAATTTGATATTTTTAAAATGGCACTAATGACTTGGCTAATTATTGGTGGCCTAAATGATAAGTTTTTTAGAATTGGCCTATGAATAATAATTCTATTTGTTTTTTTATAGAAATATACATTTTCCTTTTTTTAGAATTGCGTCTTACTGCCCGTTCGCGTTATACACCTATATACTAATTACATTAATGGCTTAGTGATTAGGAAGGTTCAATTTGGAGTAAATGTACCTTCATTTGCATTGTGGGAGAGTGGGAAACCGTTTTGGAAAAATCACCCTCGATATACACAACTGGGATTAAGCCCCAATCTCCCTATCTTTGATAGTCAAGTCCAGTGGTTTTCAAACGTATTAGTCACGCAGGCCTTCCAACCAGGGAACAGCGCATTCGTGGACTACCTGATGTAGGATAAATAATTAAACAAATGATAATCATAAATTTATATTATGATAGTAATATATTTTAATGTAAATATAGTTACAATATAATTGAAAATAAAGTAGCCCAAATGTTGGTATTTTTTTTGTACTTTTTTGACATTATATTTTTTAAATAGTCTAAATTTAATTGCAAATTTGAGAAAATGAAAATATAATATTTATTATATTTTTATGTGTTACTGATACCCGCCTCGGTGGCGTAGTTGGCTAACGCACTAGTCGTGTTAAGCTCGACTGCCGAGGACGGGGAGATCGAGGTTCGAATCTCGGTTGGGTGAACTGGGAGAGGTTTTCCCCAAATGGTTTTCCACTCTTCCTCCACGCAAATGCGGGTTCACTTCCTCTAATTCAACCTTCCCAATTCCCAATCCATTAGCGTAGTTAGTACTTAAAGCGTACAACCCGAACGGGTAGTAAGACGCGGTGCCAAATAAATAAAAATACAACTACTGATAATTAATGTGAGGATGAGAACTGCTGTTGTAACTTGAAAATATTAATAGAACCTGTAGCCATTCTTGTTACGATCTCCTTGATTCCAATTCCACACTAAGAAAATTTCATTTCAGATTTTTTCATACCTCAAAGAGCAAAATAAAAGCTCACTCGCATGAATGGGTTGTTAGGAAAGGCATCAAATATTTTCTGAATATTTTTTGTGCTGGCTGACGAGAAAGCTTATAAGTTATAAAAGTTAATTTCCAAAAGCTCCTATCAAGGATGTGAGCACAACGGACGTGGCCAACCCCCTACTTTTTGGCCTCACTTTCTCGCCGGGATTAAATATGGGAAGGCATCGCCAAAGTATTTTAGTTTATATCAGCAATTTACCCTTTTACATAAAATTTTATAAGATCTAAAAAATATATAAAGGGTATGTCATGAGTTCCCTGTACGATTTCTTGGACCCCCTGGACGAGCCTCGGGGACCCACCCCCCCTTTTGAAAATCTCTGTTCTAGTCTATTACGAAACCATACGATTGTGCGGCCACCAAAGTGAGCACAAACATTTATTTAATAATGGTTTACTGATGACTGATTTTTGAAAAAATGTATTTATAATGTTTCATATCAAGATAAATTAATTAAATCATGAAAATGTACTACCTCTAGATTAATATCAGTACTTATACTGCGTTTTAAGTGTGTCAGAACCCAAAAATGTGAGATTTACTATTCTGTCTGTCCCCATGTCTGTCTGTCCCTGGCCACGGATCTGAAAATATTTTATGGATTTTATTTATACTTGATATTTAGATTTTATAGGTCTGTCGAGAAGTTTTTTAGATTTTTATCCTAGCCCTAAAATTAAGGGAAGCTCACTGATCTCTGAATCTTGTTTTTCTCATTTTTCGAGAATGGGTAATTTGATTTTGTTTAGATTGGATATCCAGGGACAAATAAAACTGTATACTGTTTTATTGGGAGGAGGGTGGGGAAATCGTTTAAGGGTAGTTACCTTATGTTTTTAAAATTTGAATATTAAAAAAATCCAGGTGATAAGGTTCAAAATCGTTATCTGTTTGTTTCTCTAAAAACAATTTGATCTAAAAAAAGCTTTAATGCTTTTATATATAATTGGTATAGGTGGAATAATTTACATTAAAAATAATGATGTATGCTTATTTTTCTAAAGTAAAATAATTTATGGGTAGTTTACTTTATATAAATAATAGAAAATTTAAAATATTTAGAAATTGACATTGAAATTTGAGCTTAAAATGGGGATATGGGAATAGTTTTTGATGATAAATAAGTATACATATTTATTTTTACAAACTACAAATAATTTTGGTGTGGTTTATAAATAACTTATTTTTGAAAATTTAAATTTGTTCAAAATATTCAATCGATTTGGTTAAAGATTTATATATAACTAGTGTTTACTACAATAAAACCTTGTTTAAGGATAGTTTATTGATAGCCTATTTTTGAAAAATTTCTTCTACGCAATAATATTCAATACTAGAACGCTTGTACGATTGTAACGTACCATTTATTTACACTGTATCAATTAAAAGCACGCGATTACCTTGAGAATAAAATCTCTTCTCTTTGATAAACCACAAATATTTATCAAACATGTTGTTTTTTTTAATTTAAGGTTCATTCTCGCAAAAAACAAAAGCATTGTTTTAAACTTTTCGATTATATTTGCGTGTTAAATATCAGACCTAAAATAAGGAAAGAAAGGAAGAATGTTACCGGTACCTTGTGGACAAAAATTGAAATAAAACGTAACCAAACATTTAGTGGTATTTGAAAGGGCATTAATGCCTACCCAACAAATCGGTTATATCCCTACAAAAGAGGGGAGAAATAGAAGTATCACACAAAAACAAGTCTGTTGCAACCATCTGCTGAATGTCGGACAGCAAAAAAATACAACAAATAAAAAAGAACATGCATGTGTGTACTTTTATTTTTAATATACCAAAAAAACATCAACGCAACATTTATTAAACAAAAATTGTTTTATAATAAATTTTGTACACTCCGTTTAATATGAAATATAGAATTTTTACCTTGTCAGATTACACTATGGCTCTATCTTATAGTTTTCCCTATAAAGAAATCAACTAAGTTAAGCTTGTTACCTACCAGGGTAATTAGAGTGCAAATGTCGAAAAATATTTAAAATTATGTTTTCTTCTGGTAAGAAATCACATCTTTAATTTGATTTTTAAATTACCCTTTTAATTTATATAAAAACTTTATTTTTAAAGGTTTTAATTTAGCACCACGTCTTACTACCCGTTCGGGTTATACACCTAAATACTAATTTCTATGGTGAGCTAAAGATAAGTAAGGTTGATATTATAGGCTATGTACCCTCATTTACGTTGAGGGAGAATGGAAAATAATTTTGAAATAACCACACTATATACATCCGAACGGGATATGAAACCTGATAACGCCTTAGTTGGCAGTCTAATCTATTGCGAGAGTGACATATTAAACTATGTGGCCACTGAATCGGGTTTTTAAATGTTATGTTTATTGATTCGTTCAAACGTAAATATGAGGGCGATGGATTTTAATGAGATGTACACCGGAGTCTAAATAGAAAAATAACGTTAGCTTAATATAGTTAAAAATAATCACCCGTACAACAGACAATCGGTGTTGGAACAGGTCTCTCCAATCAAGGACCAGTACCCCATCTGTGTGACCCTACCCCACAGTATGAATTAAATTATTTACGTTAAGCTCTATAACAGTGTTTAAGAGAAACAAGATTAAGTAGAATTACATAAAATTACTTTTTTTAAATAATTGTACAAAACCGTAATATACATATATTCAAGAAGTTGACTTCCTTGGATTAAATAGAAAAACATTAAATTTGTTGTAATGCAGATTCTAGCAGGGAAATAAATGCTTTCCTTATTGATTGCTTGGAATAAACGACATGCCAATTTATCCTAGTTTGTTTGTGACAGAGAGGTCAGGATATGAATTCCAGCCGGGTCCATTGACGATGGTTATTTTACCCGATGGTTTCTTCCTTCTCTATTCAATCAATTGTGAGTATATTTCCTCGAAATTAACCTTCACCACCCCAAATCCACTAGTATGATTAAAATTCTTAAGGCTTAGATTGGTAAGACATAGTGGGGGGATATAAAGATTGGTATGAACTATTGTTCCAAGAAAATATAGTCCCGAGTCCTGCTAAATCAGTAGTTTAGTAATGAAACTGGCTGAGCCTCATGCGGTAGAGGTGGTGTCTTAAGGTGGGAGTGTAAGGGACGAGAGAAAAGGTAATTGTTATTTCAGTTTTGATCAAAATAAATCAAATATTTGTGTGTCAACGATGTTATGGAATTTATTGAAAACTTTTTTTGCTTAGTTCATAAAGCTTGTTATCTAATGTGGCTATGATCATGACAGTTATTCAACAACTGTCGATATCACCATGGGAGGGAAATTAAACTCTATTTAATTTACATTGGCCAAAAAATGTTGGTCTATAAAAGCTGCAAATACACTGACCTTTTCTCGTGTTCCTTACAGTCCCACCTTAAAATCCATAACAAGTACAGTTTAAAAACTTTAGTCCTGAGCCATTCTCTAGAGTCTAGACCACAGATTGCTTTGTGCCATGAATGTCTTTGGTAGTCTGCTGAATTTTATTAACCCGTTGGATTAATACTTATAATGATTAAAATAAAGTAGGCCTACATACCAGAATTACAATGTTATTGAAATACAGTTGTCTAAATATTTTAGATAATAAATGTAATATCGTATGACTAAATATATGTTTCTTTAGTAACTCATAGAAAATAAAATCCTTACACTAAAAATATGTACAAGTTAAAGTAAGATTGTATTTCATAACTATGAAGGATTTTGTTCCCGCAAGTTCACGTAAATACTGAAATCCGTCCAAGGACCCCGTTTGGGTCGTGGACCTCAGGTTAAAGACTTCTGCTCTAAAACCTTGAGGCACTGACCTCCAAGAGACTTTGGTTCAAATCCCTATCGGGTAATGTATTTCAAATTCTTCCCTTGTTGGCTAGGTCATGCATCAGATAATTCACTCACTCCTAAGGTGTGGTCTCAGGCACCAATAAAACAATTTACTTTTAAATCTCGTGTAAAAATAAATAAAAATAAACTAACATCACTCATTATGTGTTGATACAAACAAGTACAATCAAAGCGCATGTCCTTCAAGCACAGGAAACGATCATTGGATGGTCCTTTAGAAACCTGTTATTATATCCGTCAGTGTTTAGTTTGTATCGCGCTTTTTAGGGTCTATTTTGTGGTGGATAACAATCCCCTTTTAAAATGCTTCTTGTTAGCTTAAAAAAATAAATACAATTAATACACTGTCATCAACTACGAAGGGGTGAGGGGGAACCCATTTAATTTTTAAATGACAAAAGAAATATATTTTGTGTGTAAGCCCTATGTGTGTGTGTATGTGTATGTTCATGTTTGGATGTAAACTAGAAATTTGCGGTTAGTCCTTTTGTTATATATTTAGCTTAATAAAAAAAAAGATAACATGTTTAACTTTTTTTTCTTGGAAGGTTTAACAGAGAAAAAGTTTATTTTATATCCGTTATTTTAATACATTCTTGATAGCATGACCATGCATGAAACTTATGTTTTTTGGATGGGAATTAACGTTTGAAATAATAACCAGGCCAATAATTATATAAGAATATATTATTTGTATTAATATTTATAGCCTATACATATTGATTTATGTATGTATATATATTATATTAAAAAAATATTTTAGATTTATTTGTGTTTGCACCATTTCTTAAAATCCATATATTTCTACTAATCCGATAGGGATAAGAAATGGGCTTAATTATTTTTAAATATCAAATTATCTCTTTTAGACTTTATTTTAGCTTTCTTTGCATTTCATAAATGTTAATTGATATTTTTATAAAATGTGCGAAACAAGAAAACCTAAAACCTATAAGTTTAAAGAAAACTAAATCATTTATTATGTCCCCAAATAAATAAAAACTAACACTCAACTATATTGCTCATCGATGAAATAAAATAATCACAGGTCTTCTCTACCCCAAGTGAATGCTTATTAATATTATTTTTATGATCATTATTACATCATCATAAAAAAGGAGCAGACATGTGTGGAAGGAAAAACCGAAACTTATTTGAGAGTATTTTTTATATCAAAATATCGTGCAGGTGTTTGAAATAGCCATAGGGCAGAAGTTGAGGCCAGTGCGCATGCCCAGGTGACCAGGTTAGCCTATGGCGGTCGTTGATATACCTAGAGCTAGTGTAAGGACTGTCGCGGTTTAAAGGGAAAGTGGTGTATGTCGATACAGTAGTTGCTTATATTGAGAAAAATATCCAAAAATGATTGTTTTTTATTTTAAAAATAATAAATAATAACTATATACTGAGGCATAAAAAAATATATGACTAATGTCAATAGCGCTATTAACTTATATACTCCATTATTTTTATTATTATTAAATTCGTGTTTAGATATAAGGTAAAACTACCTATTTTGTACTTAGTTCACTTTGGTTACCCGAGCTTATTTTATCTTGCTACAAAAACTTTGTGACAAACTTAAATGGTGCTTTGGTTTAAAGTAATAACCACACATGATTAACGGACGTCTATAATAATTATTAGCTGCTCTTTAAACTTCAAAGGCCTATATTTACCAACTGTTTCTCCTCCTGCGGTGAACTAGTATGCGCTACAAGCTTATATTAATTCGTTCAAATTAAATTTTCAAATATCATGTCCATTTAGATAATATGACAGACTCATGTAAAAGAAAGGAATAAGAGTTTCAATTAAAGCGATATTGTTTGGTTGGCGATAAACTCATCTTATTTTCAATTATAAATTAATAACTAAAATGTCTACTCAAATTGTGTCTTCAAAATTAAATTTCTTCCTAATTTTTTTCTTCTTCTAAGGAAGATATGGTTCTATTACTGAGATAAAATAGATATCAGATGAACGAATACAAAATAGAATCATTCATGAAAAGCACTAGTTTATGCAATTCTAGTAGGCTTTTGTTAAGAAGAAACTAGTGTATAACACAACCTTTTTTTCGGTCAACAATGACAGTATTTTACTATTATTGATGCTATTTTAAAGGTATTAATCATATTATCATATGATTCTGCATATGCATTCTTGAAAGTACATCTAATAGCTTTTTTAGCAGCCGGATAAGGGGTGACCTGGTGGTCTAGGGGTAAGGTGCTGGACTGTGCTGGGGGTCCGGGGTTCAATCCTTGGTTCCAGCACAGATTTATCTGATTGCAAAACCCTTCCTTCACCTCTGACAAGACGTGTATTAATCACAACTTGTGAATGTGGCGAATGCCTGGCTTCCACCATGGTTTGGATGCCACGTTAAACTGTAGGTCCTTCATTTCATCTCACAATCACCCTACCATTACACATTAGCGTAAGTGCGTTTAACCCGAACGGGTAGTAAGACGCGGTGCTAATAATAACAAAACTGCCGGAAAAGGTTCTTCCTTTGAAAATAGGGATGTACATTCGTATAACTGTTAATATTCTCCTTTACAAGTTGAAAGTGAAGAACACAAAGTGACCAAAAGATGAATAAAACTCGTAATAGATTCCACAAATTACAAATTTATTCAATTCTAGAATATAGCCCCTACATAGCACCCAGTATGGTGACCTTAAAGTCACCACTGTGAAATAGGAAAGCCTAATTCCACCAGTGATAAATTCTACGAGCGGGCCGTATTGGTCTTTGGAAAAAATATCTTTTCCATAAAATCCTTTGAAGAAATTTTTTCTCTCGACTTATGTCTAATTAAGGGAGATTTAGATCATCATTAATTAACTTTTTTGAAATATATATTGAGAGAACAGTAAATTGGGTTACGAGTTCAAATTGAGAAGGTGTATTGGAGCTTATATCTCCGACGAAATATCTTTTTCGTTCTTTCTTTGAACAAATATTGGTGAGATTCCTCTAAAATAGCCTAAACACTTTTACCATTTTATGTTAATTCGTTAACTAACACTTGTGCTAGTACCTTTCAATAATCAATTTGATTTAATTTTTCATCCTAAGTTGAAAAGGAACCACCTATTAAATTGAAGTTGATTTACGCTACGGTGAATCCAAATCACCTGATTGTCTACAAAGAAAACAAAAGCTTTAATCCAATCACTCCACATTTTTATCCTCCATATCCTCTTGTTGATACGTAAACGAACGTTTCCCTTTCAACCGGTTTCCACCCCTCACCCCCCTTTCACTTTTTTCCCCACCTAGGCCTATTTATTTCTACGTATAGTAACTACCTTCTAAAGTCAGCACGCACTGCGTGTAAATCGTCAACTTTGCCCCCCCCCCTCTCTCCCAAAGCAGTCACACGCGTTTGCTTGGCAAATTAAATGGCTTTCTGAAAATAAGAGAAAATAAAAAACGAAAGACACCCTTTATTTCTTATCCCACCTACCCCTTCTTCCCTTCCATCGTCACACGTTGTTTCTAATGTCAGACATTCATACAACCATTAGCCGCACGAAAAACACATTGCTACAACGTTTTGACTCTATCATGCGGTGTTTTTGTTTGGGTTTTTTTTTCTCCACTTCCCCCTCCCTTTACTATGAATAGGGCAGTAATAGACACCCGCGACAAACAATTTGAGTGGGTGTGCTGGTAAAAAGGAGAAGTCTATACCTCAAGGATCAAACACTGTTTCCCAAACGAACAAATGCATCACGTTGGTCAGACTGTTTTTGCTCTAAAGTTAATCGAAAGTTCGACTACATTCTACCTAGGGATTTAATATGAAGGATATTTGACAGTAATAGGCTCTATTTTCAAAACTATATTACAACACACAATCATACATACTTTTTAAGAATTCAGTTTGGGACAAGACTTTCAAAAATGTACTTTATGAATACTACCAGTCCTATTAAATAAGTTTGTTCAAGAAAAAAAAATTGCCTTGATAATCTAAGAAATCACTTATATTTTGAACAAAATTGTCAAGACATTTTTAAATATTTCAAATTTAAAAAAAATGGTTGTTAATAAAATATTCATAAATAAATTAATTGTGCGCATAATACGAACGGGTATTAAGATGCGGTGATAATAATAATAATAATAATAATAATAATAATAATAATAATAATAATAATAATATTAAACACAATACCCCAGTGTTATTTATTACGAGGAACACTCACCAAATATTCACTAACAAAATAATAAACGCAAATATTTAGAAAATAATAATTTAAAAAAATCACTCTTTAGTAATCTCTGTAATTAATTTTTCACTTAAATTGATTACATTTGTTCGTATATTACTAGCTATCCGAGCTATCCGTACTTAATTACACTAATGGAGTAGGGGGATTAAGAAGGTTCTTATCAAAAGTAAATGTACCCACATTGGCGTAGGGGTAGATAATCTAGGAAAAACTATCCTCATCACACTCAGCCAGAATTAAAACCCCGACCTGCCCGTCACTGGCCAATAGGACTAGCCTTGTATTTTGTTCTGCGTTACCATCGATGCAAGTAAGCCAAACATTTAATCTAAGGGGTAAAGATGAGAAGAGTTTCTTAGAGAAAATGCTTCCACACTAGCACGGCCACCATTACTGAGTCACCTCGGTTTAACGGCGTTGCCTACGTGGGGATTTAAAAACTATTTTGTAAAGCGGGTTGCATCCTAACATGACGCACCTTAGGACTCTAAGAACTATCACACATAAAGTATCCCCATGACTTCTTTGGTGCTGACTGACAGCTGACGGCTTTGAAAAGTTACCAGACCAAATTGTGTATCCCTACACCGAATCATACAATCTGCAAAAAACATGTGTTTACCAGGTGTCACTTCTGACAGTCAAAATTTAGGTATACACCCAAATGTTGACTGTCAGAAGTCAGCTGTCATTCAGCACCAAAGAAGTCATGGGGCTACTGTAGACGCCAATGTAAGAAATAGAAAGAGAGGGAAGAACATGAACATTTCACCCTGTGCTGCACCTAGTTTATCTGCTGATACAAACTTACCCTCCTTCGTTGATGAGTATAAACAGCCTCTTTACTGTTTGCTTCGGGACAACATTGACTTTCATTTCAAAATTAGCCTTTATCTTGTTTCCTATTCTAGATAGACATATGCCTCCCCAGACTTTTTTAATCCACATCCATGCAGGATATTTTCGTGAATAAACAAAATAGCTTTAGCTGTGGACGATTTGGAGATAAAAAAAGCACTTTCGGATATTTTTTTAAAATCGTGACAATTTAAGACTATTTTTAAAGTTATTTAAAAATTATTGGTTTTTATTTTAAAGTTATATCTTCAAAACCCGCTAATAAGACGTAAGTATAAATTAATATGATAAATGTTATCTCTAATTTATGTGACGTCACAGGTAGGTAACGTCCTTGACCGTAAAGCCAAGATTAAATATGTAATATCACCGGAATTTGATCCATGGTCTCTTAGAAAGGGTTAGTTCTTTGTCCAAGATATCGACCGCTTTAAGGGCCCAACCCCTGGATGAAAATATTACGAGTGAAATAGATACAAAGCATTTCTTGGCCATTAGGATAATCATAGCTGCCGGGCTCTTTTAACCCGAGCTAACAGGTCATACCATCTTCCTATACAAAACAAAAGCGGGATATCATCTTCAGCCATAAAAAATAAATCCTATGAATTATTAATTATAAACAAGATTTACAAGTATGACAATGTAACGAGATGAGTAACTCATAAAAAAAACCTTTCACTTTTTAAAAGAATAAACAAGAAAATTACATGCTTCAAATACTGTTGTTTTTTTCCCCCCTTTCAAAGCTCCTTAGGACAAAGACATTAGACCGTATATATGGGCTCCCAAAGACCGGTTCTTCTTTTACTTTCATTGTATTTAGATAGGCCTTAAATTTAAAACATAAGCAACTTAATTAACGTTGTAAAGTTATTCCTAACAAAATAGTGAAGTCGGAGATAAGAATGTTCATTAAGACAATACCATAGACAGAGGTAACGAAACAGGAAAACGGAAAACCACCCACGTCAGATGGAACAGACTCTCTAATGAGCGTTGAGTGTAGGGGGTGGAAGCGGTATTGACGTATGTTAGTCTAGCAGCGGGTTTGAGGCCTGGTTAGTGTAAACTGTATTCGTCTCTATCTTTTATCTCAAAATATTAAACTAAGAATATACAAAAATACTAGCAGTCCCGCACGGCGTTGCCCGTGAACCACTGTAGTATAATAATTATATAAGCTTCACAAC
>CABFOW010000028.1:522946-539564 GCA_902141385.1 Timema californicum
CCCCACGCTGCCCGTTACACACTGGTATAAGAATTATATAAAGATATTAAAAAAATGTCTAAAAATTATAGAAAAATGTTAAGGGTGGACAACCCTTATCACTAAGGGGTATGAAAAATAGATGTTGGCCGATTCTCAGACCTACTCAATATGCTCACAAAATTTCATGAGAATCGGTCAAGCCGTTTCGGAGGAGTACGGGAACGAACATTGTGACACGAGAATTTTATATATAAGATAATATTGCCCGTTGCTATCCACGGCTCTATAACTCTGTACCAAGAGAATAAATTGAAAACTAATGAAAACAAAGGGCTGAAAATTGTATTCAGGTCTTAAAGGGATGGACATAGTTTATATGAGAATGGAAAAAGTTACATAATGAAGAACTTAAATGGTATATATGCATCCCAAACCATATTAACAATAATCAAAACGCACAAGTTAAGGTGAGGTGGTCATGTAACACGTATGGGTGATGACAGGCCTGTAAACAACATTTTAGTTGAAAAAACTGAATATATAAGATACCTTCGACAAATACGTTTATGGGAAGATAAAGTAAAACATTATTTGGAGGAGGCTGAGTGTCAGGATAAGGATGGGGTGGATTTGTTTGAGAATAGGCTTGAATAGTGATCTTACATTCTGGCAGCTATGGACTTTTGAGTTCCTTAAGGCCAGAGAGTAAATAAGAATGTCTCTCCAAATTATCTGCGCCCACATTGCCAAGCGAGGTGATGCTGGTTCTGGTTCTATTTTAAGTAGTTCCTAGCCAATATCGTTGAACACTTGAAGTTTACATCAGGGTCATCTATTCTGGTATGTCAATTATGGGTAGGTCAAAGTCTCAATCCCAACCGAGTTTAATGAGGGCTATTTTTTTTCCTAAATGGTTTCCCACTTCCTCCATGAAAGTGCATATTTAATCTAAATTTTCTTATCCTTCATTAGTGTAAATATTCGTATAGCCCGAACAGGTAGTAAGACACCATGCACAAATATATAAGCTATATTATTTTGTATTTATTTAAATTATAATTATTTCATGCTTATAGACCTTTTAAGTTTAAAAAAAATCAAATTATTAAAACGATAAGGACAATTATCTAAGTATTTCCAAGTAATACTCGTACCTTGCCAGCTTTTGTACCACATTAACATTAAACTTCAACCCCAACTAGTTTCAAACCAAAGTCTATGAGATTTAGCTGACAAATAAAATTTGTACTTAGCTGTATATTTTATTAAAGGGTTATTTATGTCCTACAATCATTCATTATTTGCACAATTAAATAAATAGATAAATAATGATAAAGATAATAGACCTAGTAATAAGAAAAACCTGGAATTTCAAGAAATTTGGTGTGGCAAGAAAAATTAAGGAAGAATTCAAGTAATTTTCAAAAGTCACCGGAAATTTAATGTGTTTTTTGCAATTTAATTTTTTAGATAAGAAATAGAAGTAGTTTTATCTCCATTTAATACGAGTTGGGAAATATCACCTATATATGATCTGCTTTTAAAATTATTATTTTGTCTGGAATTGAATAAAAAGAGATATTTAAGCAGAATTGGTTTATAAACTTTCATTTAAAGAACTGAGAAAATAAATATTTTTTTGTCTATAAAACCTGTAAAAGTTAGGGTATTTAAAAACTTAAATTGTGTATTAACCATGGATCTATTTAAAATACGTTATCATGTATAGAAGTTTGTTTCTATGGCCTTAAGTAAAATGCTTTTAGGAATTGAGCTATTTCTTTATTATAAATATAAAAAAATTGTGATAAGGGCATTTGTAGATATTAAAAACAATTTTATGAAATATAACTTTGAATGTTTTTACCAGATTTTTGACTTAATATATTTCATGTTTAAGTATTATTAAAATTTTCAAAGAAACTAGAATATGCCCTGCGGTCCATTAATAAGTGAAATTATTTTTAAGTAATCATCAGTTTCATTTTGCAACAAAAAACAGTGCGTTTGTTTTTAGAAATAAGATTAACTACACTTAATTGTTATCTACACAAGCTTATGCTGAATCGGCACTTACCTACATTATAGACATTTTAAAATACTAGACTAAATTTGAAGAAAATCAATAAAGTTTATACAGTAGAACCGTGCATTTCTAAATAAATAAAATCCAATCTGCCCAATAGTTTGTAATATTTGGTGTCATTTTAACTTTGTTATATTACTATGTACCATACTGTCTATAGTTTGGTGAAATTTAAACAAAAGATTTTCAGCCATATTCGAACGACTCGACATTGTAATAATTGCTGCTTTAGGCAAAGAGCACAGTAATTACACATATAGATCAAACACATACATTCTTAAATACAGAATTCAAACCAATTTTTTTAAACAGTTTAGGATTTACAAAAGTGTACATACAAGAAAGTATATACTTTAAACACACATGGTAGGCCTTTATAATTACAAACACATACACACATACATATATACATACCTATTTAGAAATATTCATACAGATGGAGTGACAAGAACTAAGACATTTTTGGGTTCAGGTGCGCATTAAAGGTACATTTCAAGAAAATATTAACAGATCTAGGCCTATAGATTTTTTAAGTCATATAAAATATCCAGTATGCATCCTTCATATGTTTGATAAACTAGCATTACAGCTTTAGTATTAATTTATTAACAGGTCAAACATAAGATATTTTTAATAAAATAAAATATGCCCAAGTATGATACTTTATAACTCCAGCATTATCGATTATGAGCACTGAGGAAATTTAGGCTACGAACTTTGGTTAAACTTAACAAATATATAGGCCTATACGAGGGCTCAGAACCTTTGTCTCGGTTGTATTACCAGCATAGCTCCCTCTAATACACTATAATAAATGGCCTCATTTGGTAGGTAAGAGCATCAAGGAGCTATGCATTAAAGATTATCCCTACCACTTCAGAGACTTTGTTGATTCGAATCCTAACGGAGTCGGAGTTTGTTTGTAGCCCTGAAGGCTAGACCTGAACGATTCAGAATGCAATCACAAGCTTTAGTAACCTTAGGTGCTTGTGCGAGTGCCTGATAAACATACAGTTATATTAATTCTGTAATTATTAGTTACTTATAGTCTAATAAGGAGTACCCAAGATATAATGATCTGGACCTATTAGATGTCTGCAAGAAAACCCGTCTCTTTTAACATTCTTTATTAAATCCTACTTCAGAAGAATTCAATTATTTTTTAACCCTCTATTATTTATCGGTCATAGCTGAACGCGGCTCAAGTTTCGCTCCTTTTTCTCAAAAGCAATTTAAGCGGGAAAATCCCAAATACAGCCATTTGTACTGAATGCACTCTGTGATGTATTATCAAAACGCTGTGTGAATTATATATTGAATATGGTTTAAAGACCAGTTTACAAATTTCAAATATACTTATTTGCGGCCAATCTTGATTACATTTTACTATATATTTGTGTTATTTTATAGGTATTTACGAAGTATATCAAAAGGAACACCTAAAGATAGGATGACTTTATGTATAAATACAATAAAATTGTTTTAGTAACTTAAGTAACTACCAGATACTGTTCATCCAACAAAAATCAGGCTTTAATTTGTATATTGTCCGTGGTAATATAAAGAGATCTAGTATATTTTATACTCAACTACTTTTCTATATACCTACGTCAAGGCATATGTTCTGCAACTATCACTTTTGACAAATTGAATCAATGCTGATATAATAATATTTCACATCAACCACATTTGTGGGCACTTAGGATATATGTCAGTTTCATCTTATATTGTTCACCGGTGATGGTGAGTTAGAGATTCGAATCTTAGATGGGCGTACTGATATTGTTTATTCCTAAACGGTTTCCCTCTCTTGTTCCATGCAAATACAAGTGTACTTACGTTAAAATGTAACTTTCCTCATCCCTACTCTATTTATAGTGATATTTGGGGATAGCCGGGTTGGGTAGTAAGACGCATTGGATCAATAATAATAATGCTACATCTTGTAAATAATAAGAGAAATGTCATTATGTATTGCAATGTTATGTTCTACATGTATCTTCATACCTAGATTCTACTATAAGTATATACACAAAGGACCAACCTAGTTTGAATTTAAATGGAATATTCAAATCGATCCATCACCTGCCTCAGTAGACACATGGTCTAAGACATCACTCTCGTATTGGACTATATAGCCGATGAAAGGGAGACAGGGGTTCGATTCCCAGTCTGGTTTATTTCAAGTTGTTTTTCTAAAATGTTTTTCCACTCTCTCTTCACGCAAATGTTTGTATACTTCTTCAGTTTCAAACTTCCTCATCCCTAAATCATAAGACTAATTAGTATATAATATGTGTATAACCTGAACAAGTAAGATGTGGCACTAAAAAAATCTATACACGTATCTAAGCAATTATAACCTACACAGTCTAATATCAAACTATCTTTTATCACTCTCCTTCCATGCAAATGCGGGTACACTTTCTGTTTAAAACAAAAACACAGTATTAAAAAAATCTATACATATATCCATGCAATTAAAACCTACACAGTCGATACCATTAGACTATCTTAGCTTAATTTTGAGGTATTCACCGCTACAAGATCGCAGACCAATATATTACTATTTGGCAAAAGGAAATAAACTAAATGTAGGAATGATTATATCTTGATTTTCAATGGTAGTTGAACATGGAACCGATAGTTCAGTGGGAAAAGGCACTATATACTGAGCTAGTAGTGTCCTGTTTTACTGTTGGACCACAAACTAAGCCAATATTTATAAAACTACATCTGGGCTCCACTCAGACAGATTTCCCGCAATGCCACGGAGCCACTTTACAGTGTACTTATTCCATATTTACTATAGTACATAAAAGAAAACCACAACAAAATTAATAAAACTATTTTGAAAATATTTTAAATTAAAACCATGCTCTAACAACAAAACAAATGTATTAAGAAATTTCATTCTATGTTCTTATAAGTAGGCCATAACATAACTACGTTCCCAAGTATTAAATCACAACAATCAATGAAATAGTATCACTTTGAACTTTTTTTTTTAGTTTACAAATGTTACACATTACACATTTAAATCAGGAGGTTTGCTTAAATAGGCGTATAAAACAGTTTTTTTAATTAAATCCAGTCAAGAGGCAAACTCTTGAATAGTGATATCTTCCCCCGTAAAATTTGACATTTATGTTGTATTTGCAAGATCATCAAAGCAAAAAACTTAAGGTAGATGACATACGCCCTACAATTAAACATTCCAAAACGTACAGTAGGCAAACATAATAATTGTGTACGGGAGCCAAAGTTGTAAAAGACTAATTTTTCTGGATGTGTGGAGGGGTGGTTGCTGATTATAAATCTATCCGAATAAAACTGTGTATACGTATATATAGTATGGGTCTGGGCCCCCTAATCTCACCCTCCTTTCTATGACCTCGATAGAAGCCTATGCATGTATTTACCCAAAGATTAAAAAATAAACCTTTTCTTAAACTCTAACTTTCTGTAGTAGCCTAAGTGTATTTACTTAGCCAAAATGAATTTCACTTTAATGCAATGCCAAATTATTAAGCTATGCCACATCTAGACCTATATTTTACTTGATTCCAAGTGTAAAGTAAACTTGCACCGATGAGTTTTATTTTTGAATGGATCTACGATAAAAATAATTTATTTAATCATTTTTAAAGAAAATATACACTCACTTTAGAACCAAACAAAAACATTATTTGGTACAAATTTGTAATCCTCTAATATGTAGGCAATATAATAAATGATTGATCAAAAGTATTTAAATTAGTATTCTCAATCTATAAGGTGATTCTCAACAACTCGTAAATCATTAAAAGAATGATTAAATAGGCTACTTTATCATTAACTTCAACTCAATTGTGAATAAAGAAATAAGTTTAAATTAAACTATCCCATCTTACACTACATTTATTAACTATAGTCCTAACATTTTTAATACTAGAATAACTATAGTTTTTAAGCAAATTAAGACCTTATTAATTACCAGAACTCAAATATATTAGCATCTGATAGGAATAAAAGACCCAAATAACTATTTAATGTTTGAAATACAGAGTAGCCTACCTACTGAAACACAATAAATAAAAACAAGGTCTGTATGTTTTCAAGTATTTAACGTTTACGTGCATTGTTTATTTGCGTTTGCCACATTGTTTAGTGATATTATAATGCATTTAATTGTACAATAATTACATGTATATGTATACATTAGTTTTTCTAAATATATTCAAGCTCATGTTCCAATCAAATTGCAAAAATAGCATATCTATATCTGATAGCTCACGTGTATTGCGATCAAAATAATACAAATTCAAGAGTCAACAATATTTGATCAACTAGTGCTTTTTGGTCATAATTAAGGCATTAAATAACTAATCCTATAAACTATAAACTCGCTTCGGTGAGCACGTGAACGAAACGTCAAGTTCATCTAGACTTGTTCGACGGTGAAGGGGAGGTCATTTTTCGTTTTACTAAAATAGTATTTTTTAGGGGTATATTTTCCCACTTAGGACACCTTTTTTTTGCTCAAATATAAATTAGAACACCTAAATTCACAAAGAAAAACATATTTTTAACTAAAAAATAACTTCAAAATAAATAAAACTCAAACTATTACATATAATATGACAATATGAAAATTATATTTTCTGTGTTTACAACTGAAAATATAATAAAATAATAATTATAATACTGTTAATAATGTTACAAAATAGATATTTACATTTACATTACATTCGCAGGCATGTAATAACGTTTAAGTAGACTAAGTCCAAAAGCTTTATTTGAACCGTGAACGAACTATCGTAAGACACTGGTGGGGGCCATATCCATACAAAGAACTCTTAACTATAACATAATTTTTCCCGTTGATAGTCTACAAGAAAACTTATTTTGTTAGTGTAGATTTGTTTATCAACCTAAAGTTTCAATTGTTAAAAAATATTGTAATTTTGCTAAATGCGTCAGTTCTTGAGTATTTTTTTAAAACCTCTAATATAACCCTATTACAAAGTATTAGTAAATTAATAAATTGATTTTTGTGCATTTCCGGCTAGTTAAAAAATTATAGAATATGAGAGTGATCTAGACTAACAATTAAGCATTATGGTTAAAGCTAAAGTATATTTTTAATGATTTAAATAATAATTAAAACTTAAAAACAAATGTTTTATATGATAAAGATGTAATAAAAAATCAATAGGCCTAGCTTATACCTCAAAATATAGTATCACTTATTATATAAAAAAGGAAGCTACCTAATTTATTAAGAATAGGCCTACTTTATACATTCTACATACCAGTGTTAGTTATTTTTATTCTTATTTATAATAAATATTATAATCCAAACCTCATAGGACCTATTAAATGAAAGATTAGGAACTGAATAATTTTGTTGCTTCTATTTATGATACACACATATATTTTTGAATAAGCTATGTAGTTACGTTGGGAATACATAATCATCTTTGAGGGAAATTACCCCTACAGTAAAAAAAAACAGAAATTTTAAAATAAAATAAAGGTAAAAACGCAATTTTCTGCAACAAAAGTAAACTATTATGAAACTAACAGCCACGCAAAATGCTGGAAATACCGCCATTTTCCGTAAAAATTAAAAACAAAATGGGCAAAGATATGTATGTAGGCACCCACTGCTCAATAAATAACATATGATTGATTTCATTTATAGCAGAATACAATTAAAAGTATTAAATTTCTTGGGAAAAAAAAATACAACCACGATGTTATGATGTGTTTGAACCAATTTTGCTTTTGTTTACACTGCGCTAGATCCCATTTGGTTATTTAATAAACAATTATTGAATTTGAAACATGAGCTTGAGTAAAGAAAGGTCCACCATATTTTTTTTCTTTCTAAAAGCATTGTAATTGATCTATACATAAAAGTCGTAATTAAAAGTATGTTCTGTAATTTTTTTATGTAAATTTGCGCTAATATATACCCAATGTATCATACCTGGTACATGCCCTACTAAAATATTTTAAAATATTTATAATAATTGAGTCACTTTAAGCCTAGTCTTCCCATTTATTTAATACCTAAATGATAAACAAAATAATATACAATATTAACAATGTTGGAAATTTGTTCAGAATCGTGAAATATGCTTTATTGAAGGAAGAAACTTTCCGTAAACCATTTCACAAGAAAAAAACTATTAATTATTTCTAGGCATTACACCGTTGTAACATAATTATTAAAACTGGACTTTCTTTTTATTTAAAAATAACCTTACGGGAGTCTTCAAATTTAAATTTTATATGAGCGTAAAGCCCGTATGGGTGGTAAGACGTGGTGCTAAAAAGAAAAAAAGCTAGATATTTTTATAAAATATACAATCAAATTATATATTGAGAAACATTTTAATTTCCTGCAATCTATTTTAATGTAATATAAAATGTATGTTAATGAATCAAGTATTATTAAAAAGCTACACCAACTATTTTTGATTTTGGTGAAAAAATATAGTACTTTCTGGAGAATAATTTTGTAAAATATTGTAACGCTTTTTTAATCGAATATTTCATGACTCTTATTAATAATAAACGGAACGTTGAGAACCAAGTTATAGTAGTAGGCTCCGGTCCAAGCGTTCCGCTACATTCCATTCTATGAAGTGCAACCTTATTAATACCTAATTGTCAGCGAATAAGAAAAGATGAAGGACTCACGTTTAGCGGCGCAAGTCTCCCGGGTAGCAAGGACGCTACTCCAGCGGCGGCAACAGCGGCGGCAGAGGTAACAGGTTGTGGTGGTGGTGGCAGTGGGGGTGGTGGCAACGGGGGCGGTAGATGGGGTGGCAAAGGGAACCGGTCATACATGTTCTTGTGAGGGTGGCACGACGCCATCACGTTATTCCCTCTCTGATGGGGATGATGGTGATGGTGGTGGTGTTGATGGGGGTGATGCAATGATGGCGAGGACACCGAGGACGCCTGGACGACGCTTGGTGGCGGGGCCGAGACGCCCATCGAGAGATGGTTGTGCATCAGGAGCATCGAGGGGAGCGCTCTTCAAGTCCCGCCGAGTGCGAACAGTGGCCTTCCTCAACAATGGCCGGCCTCATCCATGGGGTGACTCCACGCGCTCTCTCGCCAAGTCGCCAGAGGTGCAAAGTCTGGACACGTATGACGCGCGGACTGTCAAGGACATCGAACTCAGGATTTCTGGGGAGGTGTGCGCACTTGGAGACACTCAACAAGAACATCCCTTCTTTCTTGACATTTTTGATAAACTTTTATAACCTCATCCACAGAGCTAAAAACACCGTTAGACGGTTACCGTAACGATTTGATTTTCAAGCCAAGTGTTATTAAATATTTAACAAATATTTACTTTTTAAGTTGGTAAGCAATGCCCTTAGCTCAAAGTTAAGAGAACTTCGTTAACATTTAGATAAATAATGTATAGGCCCTTCTCATCATAATCTTGTCTTTTAAGATATTTCAAATACACAGGTTCACAAAAACACTCATTTTGTTTCCATTTCAGTCCCGTAAAAAGATCAACGGAAATTATGAATTCATAAAAGTGTAGTATTGGTTTTACGCTGTTGTGGAAACATCAATACTTGAAAATAAAAGCCATCACGAAAGTTATTTTTTAAACACTGACCAAAAGATTCTAGTTATTTTTTTCATATACACAAACACTACTGTTCAACGATATAACGAGAGACGTCGGTACAATCGTTGACGCTATTTAGCCGCTTAACAGTTGGCCAATCACTCGGGAACATTATTAAAATAATTTGTCATAATTAATTAGTAGACACAGAAACACAATTTGAAAAAAAAACGTAAGTTTGTTTTGAATAATTTTTTTTTCCCCGGAAATTTGTAGACTTATTTACCTGTATCACAAATTATGACACTACCAAAATAGTTTACAAGTAACGTCCAGAAATTCCTGCAAGATGTACACACTCGAAAGTTTTCATTATAATATCACACATAGGCCTATTATATCACAACTAGCAACCAAGATGTTTAATTGTCTTAGTTTGGTTACAAGTAACACTCATATTTTTTTAGCTCAATTATTCTACGTTGTCCTCTTAAACTTAGCAATAACTTCAAGAATGTACTCATATTACGATGTTAACATAGCGCACACACACGCACTTTTCTTTTTTAAATTTAATTCGTGTTTCAATATTTGCGCTGAGGTGAAATAATATTTAACTTTTATTGCAATAATAACTTGAGATAAAACGTTATCACTGCTTATTCTTTGTTGAAGGAACTCACAGTAGCCCACCCCTTGAACCACTATCTTCAAAATTAATCTGTGTAAAACCTACATAGCATAGTCATTCAATTTATGTTCACATCTACGTCAACCTATGTAGGATAATTTTTATTGTTAGTTCTATGAATTAGCTTTAGATACATTTTACCTGTTGTTGAAACGGCGTTAACTTCGTAGTTTCTACTTTATTTTTTCGGAACTATAAATTGAAAGGTAAATAATGTGCATTAGTATCAATCAAACGACGTCTAATACTCGAAGACATCTTCATGGAAAGATCACAGAATATTAATGTATATTTTCATACGACACTTTTTTCTAACCAGTCACTAGTTAGTGTTTTTGTTTTAAATAACACTGTCGTTAACGCTTAAAGATCTGTTGTTCACTTGATATGGTCTGCAAAGAATAAAAATAGTTATGCGAGATCACATTCCGCTTATGCGCTATAAAAACACCGCTCTCTATTTTTTAAAAACTCTTATTTAAATAAATCGTGTCACATGTCATGGGTAGACTACATTATGTATCCTGTACATAGCATTTTGCAACACTGAAAGCCATCGCTGGAAGTCCTGGTGAATCCACCGCACCGACAAGCCCCCCTGAAACACCCTACGGAACCGACCGTAAACGCCTATTGGGAATATATGCTATAGAGCCGAGGACGTACGAGCGCTGACGGAAACTCACGAAGCCCACTTTTTTTTTTATCGTTACTCACTACACGACTAGAAGCGTTACTTCGAATCTCGTCCTTTCAAAATAGCGATACGAAAAATAAATTATGTTACGTGCCGGTGGGCTGTTATTTATGGTATCAATTGTTCGAAATGACAATGTGAATTTTTCGATTGATCGATAAATGAATTTCACTCAAATGCAATTTCAAAAAGGTTTTTTTTTAAATTATTTTTGCGAATATATTTGACCACGAAACATTATACACCATATATTTTAAAAACAACTAAATTGTCAGGGGAAGAGTGACATACAGCGGATAAATGTAAACCCTTTGTTGTGTTTTTCTTAAATGGAGGGGGTATAACTAAAAGCTATAGTGGAAGGGGAAAAACGGGGTACAGGGGGGAAGGGTCAAGATGTGGACTTTTAAGAGTGGGGAGGTTGATGGGCACAGCGGGAGAGGGGGGGATGAGTTGATAGGGTTGAAACGTAAAATAAGGGGAAGTAGGGGAAACGAAATAGAAGGGGGGTAAGAGATAGGACAGTCGCAGAGATGAGAGCAGCGGAGGGGGGGGGAAAGATATATACTTTTGAGAGGGGAAGAAGAAGGGGAAGGAAGGAGACGGATGAGAGCAGATGAACAAGAATGACGTTAGAAAAGAGAGGGAGGGGAGGTGGAAGACAGATATAAAGAGGTGCAAAGCGCAGGGGAAAGATTTTCCTTGTTGGGAAAATAGCTCGGTGTCTCTCTGTGAAGGCGATATTCTTTATAGGTAGTGTATTCTTAAAAATAGATCTAATAATAAACAAATAAGTTATGTTTATTCGTGGGAGATGTTTAAAGTGAAGTGAATGATCATTCATTGTAATTACTTAATTTGAGAGCGTGATCTATAAAACAATCCCATCATACACAGGAGGGAGAGGTGAACCTTGATCTGAAAAACACGCCACTGCCATGGATTTGGTGCAATTAATGATTCCTATCTCCATCAGTAATGAACTTTAATTCAATAAGCTAATTAATACATATACAAATCTTCTTTGAGTTTCAATTACGCTCGGTCGGTGAAATATAATTTAAAATATTTGTTCAGAACATTGTTAGCTCGTAAATAAATAAGATATCTTCACACTGATAATCTAACTAAGATTTCAATTGTTTGGACGCGTTATTTCAGCGCTACACTCATCGGTGGGTACGCAGTTTAATTGCCCAGCTTATTTGGATGGTTTATTTTTGACACAGAGGTCGAGGTTCGAAATCCGATCAGGTGTGATGAGTGTTTTCTTTTTATGGAAATGGTTTCTCACTTGTACTTCACGTAAATACGGATAGGCCTAATTTGTTCTGTAAATGCTACTACGATCTCCAATCACCCACCCCATTAGTGTAATTAATAGGGTCTAGGTCTATACTCTTGTGACCCAAAAAAAAAGGAGATATTTTGGAATAAAATCGCTATTTATATATTATAGCACTCTTAAGGGGTGTTTTAAATGAAAACTAAACTTGATATTTTATGATCATTTATAGGATATTATAACTATGATTATTAATATATTATATATTTAAAATATCGATAGAAGGAAGGCTCACTGTGGAATGTATGGTGTCCATAACTCGTTTCTCAGGAGAATGAAGATTGATCCAAGATGGTTGAACTGCGAGGTTTTTCTATCCTCTAAATTCATTTTCGCATTCTTTCTCTAGGTGAATTCTTATTATAGGCTATACTTTTTTAAATACATCTCCCTAATATTTAGTTTACGTCAATAAGAAACGATATGAAAGTGCAAAGTCCACAAATAAATACCATAAGCATTAGTGCCAAAAAAATGTTTGTCTATGTAGGCCTAGGTTTAGACC
The DNA here is from genome assembly GCA_902141385.1 of Timema californicum. NCBI lineage: Eukaryota > Metazoa > Arthropoda > Insecta > Phasmatodea > Timematidae > Timema > Timema californicum. The sequence continues at coordinate 535,838 of CABFOW010000028.1, forward strand.
AATAGAAGTGAACCGTTATATTTAAATACAGTCGACCTTGACTCAGAAATAAAATCATATGATACATTTTAGAGCTATTCAGGTTCATCCCATGTTCAAGGTGATCCACTTCCCCTAACTCAAAGCATAATTGGACTATGATGGACGTATAAAATCTCCCGGCCACTTAGAAATGATGAAACACAATCGTCAATCACCCATGAATTGGGGTTTATGTTCATGCTGCCACTCTTACAAAGTTTTAATTGCTCACTATTTTCGTGTCAAACACAATACAATGTACAGGCGGGAACATGCATTCTGACATAAGGCACCGACAACAGTGTTTTCTAATGGTTGCTAAGTATCGGGCGTTCTCACACGTCTATCGCAGACTTTGCCTTAAATTATGAGATGGAGGTGGTTCATAAACCGCGTAATTCTTTCGGGAGATTGGGGAGTTATAATGTCTACATTATTTTACATGGATGGAAGGTGGATAAATCACAGTGTTACCTAACACAGATCTTTTACTTCATTCTAATGTTGAAGAACTGTAGGGCTACTTTAAAAGATTGAAAATATTTTTTAGAGGCTTTTTGTTTGTTTTTAGCACTGTGTCTTACTACCCGTTCGTGTTATACGCCTATGTACTAATTATACTAATGTGTTAAGGATTAGGAAGGTTTAATTTAGAGGAAGAGCCTCATTTAATAAAACCACCCTCAGTACACTCGACCGGGATCGAACCCCAGTCTCCCCGTCTTTGGCTGTCTATTATAACCTGGGAGTAGCACGTTAGACCACGTGGCCACCAAAGGGGGTTAAAAGCGTAATTTTTCAAATACTCGTCAGTAAATAATCCGTAGCAAATGATAATTTCGATGTATTGAGTAAAGACATCCGAGTACGTCAAATAAATCCAACAAAGTAATTCCTAGAAGGCAGTATCTAAACTATTGTTTCACATATTTGTTGTCATATTTGCCCTCTTTGATATATCCTTGACACCCTTGGTGTGTACGTCCTTATGTGCCGGATAAGCCACGGACACCTTTGGTATAATATGCACTTAAAATACATTTATTTGGTAGATACAAATTTACCGTATGTATACTAAATTATTAACAATTACTAAATATCGCATCGATGGCTACCTGGTTTGCCGATAATAGAGTGGCCGGGGTTCTAATCCCGGCTGAGAGAGTTGACTTTTTATTTTTTTTACTACACGGAAACAAGGTCACAATTTTTCGAAATGTTGGTACATTATCTCAAAATCCTACCTATCTCATCTTTAGCTTATTAGTGTAAATATTCGGATAGCCTGAATGGGTAGTAAGAATCTTTTTGTGCGCTCGCGAACACACACAAACACACACACATACAGATTATGTGAATATGTTCAGGTAAAATGCTTTCAAAGGGGCTGGTTTGGTTGAGGTGGTACTTATAGCCTATTACATATAGGCCCTATACACAAATATATAAGATAGTGTGTTAGGGGGTGATAAAGAGAGGGTATGGGGTGGATGAAAGTTGTTAGAAAATGTTTAAGACAAACTTAATATTATTTTAATTATCTTATTGATGTTAAACTGAAAACTAAATCCAAACAAGACAATGTCAAATAGAAATGTAAAATAATGGTTGAGACCTTTTTAGGTCGTTAAATACCAGGCTAAGGGGATATATTCTTAAATATTTGAACTATAATATTTAACCAGCCCCAACTAACTTTTCTTATTAAGAGACGACCAATCATTAATGGCCCATTCAACTAACAAGAGCTATAATCAAATTCGTAAGTCAAAGACAAAACTTGTAAGCACTGTTATTATTTTAATAAACTTTATAACTGGATTTATTTTTAAATAAAAAATATTAATTAAAAAATTTTCAAAACAGAAAATTTTCCGGAAAAAGTGAGCGTAAATTTTCCAAAACAGAAAAAGTTCCGTCTCACATATAATGACATATATTTAAGGTAGGCCCGTATATTTATATTAGTCTCGCAATTAAAATTAACACCATCTAATTTATAAAAAAATGTATAAAAAGGAAACACACGCAGAACTTATGGTTTGATCATGGAAGCAATGAATAAGATTCCGTAAACCAAATGTCGAAACGTGAAATCTTGCTAGGGAGGATGGGTCTTTCTTTCCACAAAGGTATTGAAATGGCAAGGTTTAACTGGGACATGTTCTTCCCGAACTCTACTGCAAATTGACCAACCCCAGTACTCACGCTAGTCTAGATATACAACAGCACATGAGAATAGAAACTAAGATGTCAGGATGCTATCTAATGTTTTATGGATACCAGCTTCTATTCCCGGAAAGGGCAATCACTGCCAAAATTGACTTGTTACCTTTTCTTTGTAGTGGGAAATAGTTATAATTGGCGGGTATTAGAGCAATGGCTATTTTAGAATTAATCAGTTAAAATTACACCATTACCCGCGCAGATGGATATTTCGTCCAAACGGTCATGCTCATCATAGGATGGATTGCTCATGACGGGGAGATAAAGGTTCGAATCTCAGTCTAATGAACCAGGGCTGGTTCCCATTCTATCCTCATCATAATTATGCAACTCCTAAATTAAATCTTTTGTAGCCTGTTCATGATGTTAAACATAGCTTACTAAATATAAGGAACACATAATTAATTGCCTGTCTTAGCATTAAATGAATGACCCGCAGCATTGATAACGTGCTCAAAAGAGTCAAGTTTAGTTTATAATAGTTTTCTAGTAATAGGGATACTAGGGAAATATTATCAGCAGGGTGTTATTTATTTTTCCAAGAGAGTTTCAAATTTATCACCAAATAAATGTGCGTACAAATTATTTAAATTTTACTTCCTCATACCAAATCCAATAGTACTCGTATGCATATGTGGATATCCCAGATGGTGATACCAGTGCCCCAAAAGACACGTGTGGGTCAGGGCTGGAAGGGGTGTTTTTAGGCCCTAAATACTATGATAACGTTATACTCTTCGCCACTGATCTCCAGGAAAGTAAAAGAGGACTCACCACCTCCATCATGAGCCCGGCGCCATTGTTCGGTGCATTGTGCTGCAGGTGCTTCAGTTTAGCTGACGCACCACCTCCGACGACAGTGGAAGGCGGGGAGGGACGCTGATGGGGGTGGTTGTGATGGTGGTGATGCGCCACCGACGATACCACCGCGGCCGCCATCTTGGAGGTCCTGCTGAGGTCCCCGGTGCTCTGCTGTGGAGGGGAACTCGATCGACCTTCACCTGACATCAAGGAGAAATCATGAGTTTGAGTCATCCCCTTCAATATACCTTCATTGCTTTTAAACAGTTTCACATTCTCCTAGATTATAAAAATTATTAATGGAACTTAGACAGTAGTGGTGTGTGACCTTTTAAACACCGTTATTACATTCCCGAAACACAAAGCAATCCCCTATAATAATTCTTAAATTCATAAAATATTTGTAGGCTATCATACTAATATTATAAAGAGGAAAGATTTGATTTTTTGTTTGTTTGAAATGAATAGGCTCCGAAACTACTGGACCGATTTAAAAAATTCTTTCACCGTTGGCAAGCTACACTATTCCCGAGTGACATAGGCTATGTTTCATTTTCAATAAAATTAGGGATGCTTACTAAAACTTGAATAATCTAACCCAAGGTGTAAAAAAATAAACAAAAAACTTCCTTCAATCACGTGCGCTGCGAAAACTATTAATGATAGAACAAAATGATGT
>CABFOW010000028.1:540604-571595 GCA_902141385.1 Timema californicum
GGTAAAATTTGATGTTATAATTGGGCCATTAATTGAGGTTGTAGGCCCCTGCATGCTTACAGTTGTTAATGAGTGATTTTTAAATCTAGATGTTTTTATATTCATCATCATTTCATGGAAGAATTCTAGCAAGTTTCGTCTCAGAACTACTCTAGGCTTTATCAAGTGCTAAACTTAAAATATTACCCAACCTACTTAAGGCTACTAACATTTATTAGGCTAGTAGTAGTAGCAGCAGCCTTAAAACTAGTAGGCAGTGACAACTGCACTAAAAGGCAACATTACTAAGCTCTCAATACAATCTACTGCAGAAGATGTCTCCTTTTAAGGTACGGCAGAAGGAAGCGCAAGTAATAATACAGTTTTTTAGCATTACATATTTTGGCCAAAATAAATAGAATATTTCTCCAATAGCAACATAGAGTTTAGTTCTCTGCACTTTATATAGTATCAACAGATTTTGAATCTATCTGTCAAGAGTGTCCTGAAAATTTGCCAAAACATTTTAAATAAAGAGAAAAAGTTTTTGACAAAATTCCAGGACACCCTGTTGCTATTGGAGCAATATTAAAAACTGTAAAAATACTTGCGCTCTCTTCAACCGAAACTTAACATTTGATGATCTAGGAAGTTGGAAACTTATTAAGAGTAGGGATCGACAGATGGGAAATTTAAAATTTGTCTGTACAAGTCTGCGCTAAAGAACTTTAATAATCGAAAGTACTGTAGTTACAGAATAATTCTAGAATTTCCCAACTAAGATCTCGACTCTCCACATAATTCCCACCTTTAAATTTTTTGTTACCAACATTACGTGGGTAAGGGTGGTTACACCCTCCCACCCCTAGCGTCACAGCCATGGTGGTTGGGAAGACCAACATAAGGTTAGGGAGATTCGTAGTTCGATTCCTGGACTGATGTCTAAAAGAAGATTTCACATGAAGCTCATGTCATTGATTTTACGTTCGCATTTTTCAGTGTCTACATATTTTAGTAAGTTAAGATTTGAAATAAATAAAACAAGGGGGAAAAAACGACAGCTTAGTATTGATGCTTCTAGCGCTTAACACAAGATATGGGATGTTAATATACATATCTAAGATATCACATGCATTGAGCTCCGAATCGAAAATAAAATCTATGGTTAAAACCAATTGACTGTAAAATTAGTTATCAACAGCCCATTGAAGTAGCGTCCATACATTCCAGATCTGAAACAACGATGCAGTGTTCAAAACAGATGATTGTTTGGAAATAGTTTTACTAAGATATATAGACATTGGCCTGCTATATGCAATATGCCTATAACCTTTAACCATCTTGATTATACTTTAACTTATTTAAAATAAATAGGTACAGTATCTATATGTTACGAAATTATTAAGAAAATCATTCTCAATTAGGTTTGGATTTATCTACGATTTGAAGAACTTTTTAGAGAATAAAAAATGTAATCGTATAGCCTACTAGAACATATTGCCCAATTTTTTTAGTTTTTTTAGTTTTTTTAGTTTTTTAGTTTTTAGTTAATTTAGTTTCCAGCTATAGAAATGGAGTCTGCCAAAAATTGAAGTTGTAAAACACATTTCATAACGTATAGCAGTATACTATAAAATTGTAGCTTTTTTTAACAGACACAAAAGGCTTTTTAATTGGTAGCTAGACTATAGTCTACTTTGACCTCTCTACAAGTCTATTAAAGCAAAATAATCTTACCACTGTTTTTGTTCATATATTTGTATTCGGGTATTTAATCCATAGACCTACTTGATGATCTTAAAGATTATGCTAACACCCAAATTATGAATTGACATGGCTAAACTTAGTAGGACCCGCCTTGGTGGCGTAGTTAGCTAACGCATTAGTTTCGTGTTGAGCTAGACTGCCAAGGACGGGGAGATCAAGGGTCGAATCTCACTCGGGTGAACTGGGGGTGGTTTTCCACTCTCCGCCCAAGCAAATGCAAGCTCACTTCCTTTATATTCAACCTTCATAATTACTAGCCCCTTAGCGTAGCTAGTGTTTAAGTGTAGAACCCAAACGGGTAGTAAGACGCGGTGCTTGTACTGTTGTTGTTATTATTATTATTATTATAGTAGGCCCTACCTACTCCAAGCATTATGCATACCCATCTCTACTAATTTATTATCACGACGAGCTAATATATAAATATTAATCAGAAACACTTAGAATCGAACTAGGTTCCTTAGTCGTGTAATCGCCCTCCATAACCACTAAACCCCTGAAAAGGGCGTTTTCTTGTGACATGGTAGGGCATGTTTGATGACAATGGCTGATCGTCAAGTATAAAAGTTTTTACTGATGACTGCGAAACTATGTAGGTTAAATAAAAAATACCCCTCAAGCACCTAAGCCTCTACTTTACACCAGCACGGGAGTTTTTGGACGCCCTGTCCTTAAACGGCTTGATTGAAGGCTAATAAATACAGCTTAAGAACCTAGCTCACTTAACATGCATTGTGCGCGGTGTTTAATTTATAAGCGCCTCTTTTAAACGCTAATGTTCATAAAGTGGTCAGACAAACTACCGTGTAGTTCAAGCCTCGAAGCATTCCCTTCAAATAAATTGATAAGTTATTAATATCTGCGAGATCAAATATGACAAACGGATTTAACTTTATTTTATGTTGAGCTTCAAAATTATAGCTTGATAGATGTCATATAGGGAAAAAATAAAAGTTCAATAATGTCTTGAAAATGGATTCCAGCCCAGGAAACGATAGGACAGTCCTTACTTTAATTAGTTACATTGAAAAGTAAGTCAGTAATTCATTCCGAAGATTTTGAGTTTCTAGCATAGGAATTCAAGTTTTTTAAATTATACAACATGTTTATTTTCAAATAACTCACGTAGACATATAATTTAATAATGACTAATTACTAAAATAACGGGTAGTATTTTTACGTAACTTTGATATTTAATTCTCTTACTTTTCATTTTATTAATATTAATTACTCTTAAAATCCGTTTTAACAACAAAAAGGCTATTCTTATTGAATCTATCAACTAAACTAAAGTTTACTTGAATAGCCTTATAATTCCTAAATAATGTTCAAATATTCACTTGATTCATCAGAGTCAATAAGTTATATCAAATAAAAGCGGTTATACATTTGAGTGAACTAAACAATTACTGAGAACATTCTTATAGATTCTTAGTACTTTATATAAAATTATCTTAAGTAAATTAGATAACAATTAGAATATGAAACTCTAAATTTGAAAACTGTAAATATTAAGAGATAAAAGTTTCAAAATATTTCACGTCATTTGTTAAATAAAAAGATTTCTTTATAGACTACATAATATGTAAAAGCAGTTCATTATTTAATTATAAAAGATCTCTTTATAGACAACATAATATGTAAAAGCAGTTCATTATTTAATTATGTTTCAAAAATATAATAGCATTTAAGCCTACACGAAACAAAAAAAAACAAGTTTAACCTATCCATCAGGTTAAATCGATAATAAATCGATATAAAACAACTACAAACTGGCCAAACAAGTTGAGAATATTAAATACACGTGTGGTACACTTGTTTTAATATGAGAAAAATGTCACGAATATAATTTTTCCAAATAAATCTTGACGCATTACTCTATAATTAAGGCTTCTAATCAACTTCATTATTCGTAATAAACTAGGGGATATAAAAACTCACTTTATAGTTAATAGTTTAAAACAAGACTAAAAATTTGGGTATTCACTAATAAAAACTTTTTTGGTATTGAGATAATTAAGTCTGATACAGTTTTCTTGTTAATTTAATATAGATTCACTATAATCTTAAGGCTATAAAGGATCTTGTATACATAAATAAAGTGTATTATAATGAATATAGGTGTGATTAAGTAGGTTCAACACGTGGAAGTGAATAAGTTAATCTATATTGATATGCCGCAGAAGAAAGTGTGAATAAGTCTAAGTGTGAATTATTCACTCAGTAGAACTATAGGCTACATATTGAACAATGTAAATACATCTACCATAATAAACAATCAACACACTTTATTGGCATATACATTTCTATAACAATTTAAGGTTATAAATAGTCTATTGGATCTATGTTTTTTAAGAATACAAAGTTAATAGCGAATCTCTAAATAATAATTTATTTCTTGAAGGTTTACTAAATACTTATTGCATAGTAATCCAATGAAAACATAAGTTATGTTAAAGGCAGTATTTCTTAAACTACTTTATTTCTCCGATGAAAAACATATGCAATCAGTTAAGAACAGCCATAAACATAATAATGACTAGAACACTGCGTATATAAATATTTTATGCCACTAAAAAGTTTGTTTGGTTATTAAAACTTACTTTAAAATTTCAGGATAGCAAATCTAGCTCAAAACTTAAACAGCTTAGTAAAAAAAACCATATTAAATGAAAAATAGGCTACAAACGAACACTATAATTTTCAATAGATAATACCATAATTTTTTTTACTAAAATGTGATAAAAGAATAAGCGATTGAATATATTCATAAGGCCTATGAATTCATATTATTATTATTCATACTTAGAATTAAACTTTTTTAAACACTCGAATAATCTTGATAGAAGTTTTAACCTTTACTCTCGGCAAAAAGATGGATTCCAAAAAACTAAACATATTTAAAAAAAACACCTTTCATATCGTATGCAGTGATCTGTGGGCGATACCTAAATAATGTAGCCTTCAATGTCAATCATGTAACATAAAGGGTCAAAATCAGCAATACCATTTTTCAACGCCTCGAGCTGTCAGTGTGTTTGACAACCAAAGGTTCAACATTGTCAGTTATATTCACAGAGAAAAGTATAATAGACAAATCTAGCAAAGGATTTGTTTTCTGGTCGTGGTTTGGAAATTCGATTGGCTATCATTTTCAATAGCTTCTTTTTTCAGTGTACGATTACAAATATTTAATAAAATATTAATAATCTCATATAGGATCATCATAAAAAATATCTACTCACATCTTGATAATTTCATTAATTTGTTACTAAAGTATTTCATTAGTTTTTAAAAAGTAACTAACTGGTGCAAAAAAATAAATATATTACTCTAAATTCATGCAAACAAATTAACTTCAAGTTAAAGAGTTTTATAAAACTCACCATTCAATAGAATCGTCCTTACTGTAGAAGATCTCATCTTCATTTGAAAATTATATTTAGAAAATAAAATCTTGCGAAGCTAAGATACAAAAAATCAAACCATTTTATCATATTTCAATTTTAAGGACAACCGTAAGATTGGATAGTCTCTACTTTTAATATTTTCACAACTTCCTTTTTTGTTAAAATGTTTGTTAAATAATAGACGACAAGTTATAAGCTACCATTTTTGTCTAATGTGATAGGATTGCAAATTCACATAACCAAGGTTGACACACGATATTCGGCTGTATTAGATACATTACGAATACATTAAATTATGTGTTTTTTTATTATAATATTTTATTTAAAGTCAAGTATATATCATTGTTCATATTTTTCATGTTTCATGAATCAATTTTTCAATCAACTTATAATTTCCTCCAAAGTATGGTCAAATTTTAAATTAAGAGCATCCAAACACAATAGGGATTTGCATAGTTGAGGAGAATTCATCATCGTGTATCGCTTTAATTTTCTCTTTCAAAAATTGTTCACGTAGCTGATGTTTTCATAACAGTCTGTACTAAATTATGACGTCATAAAAAGCTTACACCACTCACTCTTGTTCTCAAAATGAAAAGTGGGGGGAGAAGGGTGCTGGAGGGGAAGGGAGTAGAAACACAATGTTAAATAAAAAAAGGTAGCACTCTAGATGTATTTCTATAAATTAAATGACGGTGTACATAGGTCTAACTCTTAACACAAAAAGTATCTTGAGTGATTGATGGGGTGAAATAAAAAAAACGCGTTACAGTAACATTTGAACTAAAAAAAATATTCTAGAAATAAGTGTCCGACCGAATCCGAAGTGACCGTTCTGCTGGACAATCCTTTGCCAACTAGCTGATGTCTTTTCTGGGGCCCGTTCCAATGGGGTGGGGACGGGGGGCAAGTTCAAGGGGGTGGGGGAGGCAAAGTTGAAGAGAGAGAGAGAGGTGGGGGGGTCGCACTTCGCCGTCGTCGAAAATCCATACGAACGACCGAAAACCGACCCCTTTTGGAGTTCCACGATGACTCTATCACTCCATCTCTTTTACACTCTCGGGGAAGAAAAACAGGAGAGAAACAGATTAGACAGACAGATGGGGGACGGAAAAACAAGAGGGACACGGCAGAGGAAGGACGAAGAACATCCACAGATAGTCTCACCCTCCCTTCCCCCCCACAACTACCACTGAGCGACGAGAAGTGGAGACATAGAAAGAGAGACACGAATAATGTAAAGGAAAAGGGTTGAGAGGACGATGAATGTCTATGTGTGTGTCTTTTTATATAGGCTTATACATATAGAAGAGGGAAGTCACGTATTGTAGTCTTTCTGCTACCCCATCTTCTGGAAACAGAGACAGAAACAAAAAAAGAGACAATCTTTTTAGCTAGTATAAAGGATGGAAGGGTAAAGGTGAAAAAAAAGAGGACAAGAAAACTAGGAGGGTGCGTATGTGTAGGTAGAACGACGTCAAAGAGGAGGGAAAAAAAGAATCAACTTACAACGGAAAGCGAATGAAAGAAAGAAAAAAAAGGGTTAGTTAGCCCCAGCTTTTATAAGGGGGCAAAGGCGAGTTTCCCTCCCTTTCTAGCCCCTCCTTGAAAAAAAAAGAAGGGGGTAAGTACATAGGGAGACCTGGCAAGCTGAAGTTTTTGTCCTCTCTCTTGTATGTCGAGCGGTATGGACATGCGCTGATGATGTCACAATCAAGAAAGACATCGCCAACCCTCTCTTCAGCACACCCCCTCTCCTTTCCATTTTATCTACATTTCCACCCCTAAAACCCCTAGAAATTCCACTCCCCCTTCACGCTTTTCCTTCAGGTTGACATACATGCACTCACACGAACATATATTTATATATAGATATATATTTAGCTATACGAGTAAGATTGCTTTGGACATTCGACACGAAAATTGGCTACGCCCACCTGTAAAAATAAACCAATGTTGACCCCCTTATCACGACGCGAAGAGTAAAAGGAGGGGGAGGGGGCTTATAAAGAAAAGGTAAAGGGTAGTGGAGGGGGTATGGTTTGACAGTCTCCGGGCAGAGTGAGAGAGATAGATAAACCTGTGTGATGGTGCGTGCGCATCCCAGGACACTCGCTTCCTCGCGAGAGGTCAAAGGGCGTTGCGCGAAGGGAGGGTAGCCATCCCCCTTCACCCCTTAAATTTCTCTCTTTCTCATGGGTTTGTGACCAAAGTCGCTTCTTCCCCTCCCTCAAGGACGGAAATAGGACTCGAGAGTGGTTGGTGTGTGAGTAGGGGGGGAGGAAGCTGGTCTCTAAGCCCACACAAACTCTGAAACTTCCTCTTGTTACTGTGGACATGAAAATGAGTGGTCGAATAGGACTAACTTAATATAAAATACGATTTTCACAAACGTTATTCGTTGCCAAATATCGATCGATGGGGTATAAAAATATTAGCTCAGTGGCAAAATAACAACAAACAAATCGGACAATTTAAACATAATTGGAAGAATCGAGGTTTGATTTCAGTTGAGGCCTTAAACGATTATTCACCAACCCGCTTCGGTGATCACATGGTCTAACGCTCTACTCTCGCGGTAGATTATAGACTGTCGATGATGGGGAGTTAGAGATTCGAATCTTTGTCCAGTGTACTAAGTGTGGTTTTCCAAAATGGTTTTTCTAATTCCCCTCCACGCAAATTCGGGTACACTTCATCTAGCTATAACCATCCTAATCCATAAAACTATTGGCGTAATTAGTACATAAGCGTATAACCCGAACGGGTAGTAAGACGAAGTGCAAAAAAGTTATGTTATTAATCTATGCACGAAAGCGGCTCTGCTACTCAGAGTGGTCCATTTCCGACGTTAGGTTTGGGTATTCGGTTTAGTGAGGTTGTCCTGGATTTGTTTTGTGGCCTAGAGCCTAAAGAATTTTTGTTTGTTTTGAAGTTCCAAAAACCAAATAATTTAATTTAGAGAGATATATTAGCTTGTCCAAGAAATTAAAAAAAAACTCCACGCGTCAGCTTGTAATCGAACCATACTGACCGAGAAGCCACCATATATTGGTGAAGATATTGCCAACTTATGCTGATGGAGGGTATCATGTGGTCAGCACATCTAAACCTTTATTCATTAATCTCACTTTTCTTGACCAGAATCGCTACTTTTCCATTCAAGTAGCTAATCATTTTGCCTCATGAAGCAGAGTTGATCGCGTTACAGACACAATGCCTTACAAAAAAAAAAAAAGCTGGACGCATCGGGGTATCAAACCCGAGACCTCTGGATCCATAACCAAGAACTCTGACTATTAGACCACAGAGGCTGTCACTTAAGAACATTTTTTTACGAGGGTTTACGCCAAGTATACATAGGATGACAGTAAACTTTGTATTTTAAAACATTCTACACATAGACTACTCTATACAGCCTTAAATACCTTAGGATACATGCTACAGTATTTATTTTGTCTGCATCTTAATACTCGTTAGGAATATTCAGTACACTAATGGGGGAGCCACTAGGACGATTTAATTTATAGGACATTGGATTATTTTATTTTTATTTAGCACCGCGTCCTACTACCTTTTCGGGTTATACGCTAATGGATTATGAAATGGGAAGGCTGAATATTAAGAAGTAAACCTGCATTTGAGTGAAGGGAGAGTGTAAAAACATTTAAGGAAAAGCACACCCAGTTCAGCCGACCGAGATTCGAACCTGGATCTCCTCGACCTCGGCAGTCTAGCTCAATTATAAAATAGGGTGTTAGCTAACTACGCCCCAGAGGTGGTTTATAGACGATATAGGTCTCTCCTACATGTAGGCTATTTGTGTGGGATGGTGGGAGGGGAAAAAGTAGAAACGATTAAACGAAGATGCGTTAAATATCTCCAGTTGCGATTCAAAACCAGGCCTCTTCACCGGCAAATTTGACTAACTTAGATCAATTTTATATTTAGACCACGTGCATACTTGCGTAGGTCACATGGATTACGCCCTGAATGTTAAACTTGTTTAGTTTTAAGGTTAAGAGGGGGTTAGTGTTTGAATATTGTCACAGTGTCTTATTTAGAGTAGTTTACCTAAATGATTTTCCACAAACCCTTCACTCAAGTGCGAGTGTATTTTCTTTAAATGATACCTTCCTCCTTAAAGGACCTACCTCATTTTTGTAGGCTATTAAAGGTAGTTAGCCTTTATGATTCAATGGTTGCATGATCTCTCAATAAACTGGACTGCCAATGACGGGGAGAGCTGGGTTCGAAGAATGGTCGAGTGTACTAAGGGGGATTTCTCCTAAAACATTTTCCATTCTCTCTCTATGCAAGGGCGGGTACACTTCTTCTAAATTCAATCGTATTCATCCTTAACACATTAGCATAATTCGCACATATGCGTAGTCTCTAACCCAAATGGCTAGTAAGATGCCGCGATGAAAAAAAAAAGAAGTAGATAGCGCAAGTACATGGTATATAAAAAATCCCCTCAAAATAAAACATGGAAATTCCTTGTGTGTGAATTGACCAAGTTAGTTGGATTAAAGTTACTTTTTATCACCTTGTCTTACTACCTGTTCTATGATAGAATTACTTGTGGTAGGGATGAGGAAGGAATAATTTCACAGGTAATCTACCCACATTTGCGTAAATGGAGGGTGGGGTACCATTTAGGAAAAACAACCCGCTGTAGTTTCGACCTGGGTTTGAACCCCGATCTCATCAGTATGAGGCCAATCTTACACTGGAGTGAAGCCTTTGACCATTCGGCCACTGGAACGGGTTGGATTAGACTAGGCCCACCTAGTCTCTTTTGGAGTGATTGAATCGAACAAACCTTTGCCAAAATAATGAGCTAAACACATAGCTAAGCGGTCAATCCCATGTTTGAGCATTTATTTCTACGTTTCTAAACCTGCGCGCAGCCTCGCAAGGACATCCAGGTAGACGAGAACTCTATTCCCCTCCCTAGGCACAGACCAGATAATCAAAGCTCCTCCTACTTTCGCCCCACCACCACCTCTTCCTCGAGAAGACAGTACAGCAGTGACAACTCGACAAGGTTGACATTGGACAGCGTATTGGCTCCGCCCACTCGCTTCCCCTCCTACCTCCCCTAAATATCGTCATCCACCGGGCGGTGACATCTCTCGTTGGACGGACATTTAGGCAAAAGCAGGAGGGAGGAAGGGGAAAAGACAGAGTCATGCGCACGGACGACATGCGACAAAACTTTTCATCCTGCTGGAGAGAGAAGTACACACAGAGAGACCAAGAAGAGGGCGTGGCTTCTTTTGCGCGATACTAACCAACCACACAGACACACTCAAGATTAGTTAAAATACTAATTTTATTATTTTATTTATTCAGCACCGCATCTTAATAACCGCTCAGGTTATACGCTTAAGTACTAATAACGCTAATGAGCTAGGGAAGGGGAAGGTTGAATTTAGAGAAAGTGAACCCACATTTGCGTGGAGGGAGTGTAGAAAACCATTTAGGAAAACCCCTCAGTTCACCCCACCGAGATTTGAACCTCGATCTCCCCATCCCTGACAGTGAAGCTCAACATGAATCGAGCGCGTTGGCTAACTACGCCACCGAGGCGGGTCATTTTATTTTAATTCAATACACAATCTTCTGTAAGACGTCATGAAAGGCAAGGTTTAGAAAGAGAATTGAAATATTGGATTACGTATTTGAAAGAAATAAGAACATTCTGGGAGCTGAAGAAGGAGGTAGAGGACAGGTTGCATTGGGGGTCTAATTTCACTAATAAAGCGAACGGAACTGTAGTAAGATAGAACACCTAGAACATAAATAATAATAATAATAATAATAATAATAATAATAGTCCAACCAAAAGATTGTAAATTAATTGAAAAAAATTAGTGTGGCTTCTTTATAAGACTTAGGGCCAGTTTCATAGTCAAATTTATTACGCCTCGAGTGCGGCGCTACACTAAGTACATGACGACACCTACCTAAACTCGAATGGAATGGGCCGTTCTCGCATAGGAAACTGGCCCATTCCATTCTGGTTTAGGTAGGTGTCGTCTTGTATTTAGTGTAGCGCCGCACTTGAGGCGTATTAAACTTAACTCTGAAACTGGCCCTTAGCCCCTTTCAATTACAAAAAAAAAAATAACTCCTTCAGTCTATCTTAAACGGTCCAACACCACGAAAGTAAGGTCAGTCAACGACGCAAATCACCTCGGAACGCCTCACCTATAGAGGGAAATCTATTTTTAACAAAATAGGGATAGCTACTATCTTAAAGCTGATTAATGCATACTACGTCTATTAGCACCTTGGATTGCACTTGGACGCGAATAATTCATATCTCAACATATTTTGCACGCCCTAAAGACTAAGTAACCTATGGTATAGGTGGTATTCAAAGACCTGACCTAGACCTAATGCCCATGGTCAACTAGTTGTTCGATTCTGGGTGGCTCTTATGAATGCATTTACTATTTATTTGTAAATCTTAAGGCGGCAGCCTCGGTAAGCGAGAAATTACCGCGCAGGCGTTTAGCTCCAGCGCAATATTTAATTCTACGATGCGTTATTTCAAAATATGTTTCACGCCATAAAATAAAGTAGAAAGATTACAACATGACTCTTACAGTTTGAGTTTATCGTATATAGCCCTATAATTTGAATTATAGCCTGATTACTGATTAGTAGAAAAGAATGAGTTAAAATCTGATATTAGCTCATTTTCAACGACTTTATAACATATTTGTGTGGAACTAGGCTTGATGAAAAAGGGATCTAGATTTTGCCTCACTCCGGCAAATATAGTAATTTTTTACAAGTACAAAATATACAATTTTAAGATACTATTTGAAAACTAGCAGTGAGTGAGTTTTTCCTTTACCTTGAATAAGAAGTTTCGTAGGCTTCTTTCCACTCTTTATAATTGACATGACAAAGGGTAGTTGTAGGTGAAGGGTGAAAGGAAGTCTAAGCTTAGACATAATAGATAATAAGTTCCAGAAAACTCTGAACATTGTATGTTTAGTCGTGTAAGCTGACAGAGATTGATACTTGATCTTCAACCGAGATGACAGCCTTGGATTTGTCGTGCTATACCATTTTTTAAATGATGCTCTGTGTGTAGTATAACTACTCTCTCTCTGATTAAATTAGTTGGTTAGGCGTTTTCTAAGAGAAACTATATTTAGTAAGAGTGCAAATTAAATATACAAGTGAATAAAAAGCGAATGAAGCCCCACAGAATACATTTGGGTTAGATTTAATGTTGTTTGAGTAAAAATTACGTGTAGACAAAATACAAATCATGTTAGTTAGGCATTGATCAAGCCTTCACCGATTAACAATAAATGATATGATCTATTGTACAGTTTAAGTCTATTATTAGGCTTTTTATTAGTTATATGGACTAATAAATTATTTTTCTAAATGGTTTTCGGTCTCCCTTTATGCAAATGAAGGTGAACTTTTAAATTATAGCCTCAATATAATCTTTACTTAACTAGCCTACATTGTTTTGGTTACAGCACCTATATCTAATATTTATTTTACAGTTTTTTTTTTCGTATGATTAACATCTCGAACAGTCACCTCAACGTTCTGAAAGGATAACATTAAAATTTAGCCAAAGATACATTTTTATCAGCAATCCTCAAGCCCAAAATCTGATCCAGGCCACAGATTGGAAACAGTATCGGGTGTAAAAAAAAAGAGTAAATAATCAAGCTCAAAGACTGAGCGAATAAATAAAATATTAAATTCCTGAACATGAGTTTATTATACAAATTACTATTTTAAAATGTTGTTGCCAACATCCAGGATTCAAACCCACCTATAAGATTAGACATCAGCCAGACATTACAAAGATTTTCCGAGCCACTAATAACTAGGCGACGTGATTAAAAAAGAGATCACAAATCTTATTAGGAAGCAAAACAATCGATCCTTTCGGTTATACAGCCAGCAGGATCCTTTCGCGCGGGTCATCGGCTGGAGGTTAGTTCATCTACTCTACCGCTAGATGCCACCACTAACCGCGCCACCGTCCGCAACTCTGGAGGAAAATATTGTACAAGCTCAGGTGAGTTATAACCGTGACGCGATAAAAAATATCCAAACAGTTTTACTCATTTCAACTTGTCGTAAAGTTTGATTCAATGGGTTGTCATAAGAGAAGTATGTTTATATATATAGTTCTAAGCTGTTGTGTAAATAGAGGGCTATAAAAGAGAAGGGGAAGGTTTTGTCCCTCGGATGACTTTTCATTTTACTTTTTCATTTATTTGACGTATTTAACGTGCACTTTCTGTAAATACTGAGTGTATCAGCACACGACTTGTAAACTATCTTAAATGTAAAACAAACACAACATCCAGCCCCAGATCGTTAATTCATCACTGTGAAAGGGTAAACTCACATTTTAAAATGTTAAATTTTTCTAAACATGACAAGAAATCAAACTTGGGACCCTTAGCTAGGTAGACACGACATCGACTGAGTTAAGGTATTGTACCTCAAATGTGTTAAACGTGTATAATTACATCAAAAGTGCTTTTATATAGACGTAGCATTTCATCAAATGGTTCCACTATTTAAAAACAAGGTTTCCTTCATGCTGCGAAGTCTTTGACCTATAGTGATTGTTTTTAATGCACAATCGGTGACCTGGTGGTCTAGGAGTAAGGTGTCAGACTTCTGTGCTGGCGGCCGGGGTTCAATCCTCGGTCCCGGCAAAGATTTATCTGATTACCAAACCCTTCCTTCACCTCTGACAAGACATCTTGTGAATGTGGGGAATGCCAGGCCTCCACCGTGGTTCGGATTCCACGTTAAACTGTAGGTCCTCCATTTCATCTCACAATCANGGTTCGGATTCCACTGTAGGTCCTTAATTTCATCTCACAATCACCCTACCATTACACATTAGCGTAAGTGCGTATAACCCGAATGGGTAGTAAGACGCGGTGCTAGTAATAATAATAATAATAATCTAACGACTTAAGTCATGATCTAGTTTGTATCATGAAACGAAGCCATGCCTTTCTCATAAAGTTGACAGATAATCGCACCAGTGGTCAGATGGTCTCAGGTGTCCATCAATCATAATATACTGGAATGCCAGCTGGATGCACTAAGGGTGACCTTCCACGAGAGATTTATCACTTGTTTTACCATCTCCTCTTATAAATAATTAAGATACAATTATGCTAATAAATTACCTTCCTCAAACCTATCTTGCAAATTAAACAACTATTAAATTTGGTATTAAAAAACAATTTAACAGCATCAATCCATTTGATCTTACAATAACAATGGTCCAGTAAGATTTTTTTCTGTGCACAACACATTAAAGCAAAACCTCAGTTTAAAACGATTTATTTATTAATGATTGATAAAATCCACTAAATAGATCCTTACTAAATGTGATTGAAATACGTTAAAAACACAAAAAAACATCGACTTTAAAATAGGTCCAAATTAAATGTACAGACATGAACAAACTTTTTTCACTTGTCTTACTACCCGTTCTCTCTCTATACGCATTTAATTAGGCCTACATTATAGTCTAGGCCTATGTGTTAAAGATAAGTGAGATACATTTTTTTTATCACCACGTCTTACTACTTGTTCAGATTATATGCATATCTGATAGTCCAATTACTAAAATAGGGTAGAGATGACAAAGGAAACATTTAAGTGGTAGGCCTAAAATACCCGAATTAGCGTTGAAGGAGAGTGGGAAACCATTTAAGAAAAAACCCAATTGCCCCGACCGAGATTCAAACCCCTATCTCTCTGTTATTTGCAGGCCGGTCTAACAAGAGTGTGACGTCAAAGAATATTCAACCATTTAAACTGGAAAGGAAGATATTAACTAAACGAAATGTATCTATATTTGCGTGTATGAAGAATAAAATACCATTGAAGAAAAATCATCCTAGTAAATCTGACAGGGATTATAACCCCGACCTCTTTGTCACCGGTGAATCAGAATAAGTTAAATGAGGTCGAAATATATATCACGTTTTAACGGGTGCGGACAAAATCATATTCCATTTTAATTAGTTAAGCCTATGTTTTTAAAAACAACA
The DNA here is from genome assembly GCA_902141385.1 of Timema californicum. NCBI lineage: Eukaryota > Metazoa > Arthropoda > Insecta > Phasmatodea > Timematidae > Timema > Timema californicum. The sequence continues at coordinate 555,840 of CABFOW010000028.1, forward strand.
TTCTATTACGTTATTTACTAAGTATCAATGTTTACATTGGAGAGTAACCTAGGTCATTAAATAATAGTCAAATTGTTTTTTTACATTTACTAAACTTAGTAAATGTCTACGGGTTCTCCAAAAATAGCACCCCATTTAACCTAAATGTAGGGTTTTAACATTACCAAGTAGCCTCGGTTGAATGCAGACGAGCTCTAACTTTGTATAATATTTAAAATATATATATATATTGTATTTAACGTATAAACCTCATTACTATTATACATTTAAATAAAGCAATAAGCTATTTAAAGAATGAAAAAAATATATATATATATATTGTATTTAACGTATAAACCTAATTACTATTATACATTTAAATAAAGAAATAAGCTATTTAAAGAATGTTTTTTTATAAGTACAATTCCAAACATTTAATGCAAATATTATAGTTTTTAATGTAGCTCATAAGCTACTGAGAATGAAATTATAAGGCTAATTATACTAGTCAAAATATTGTATATAGCCTTCCAGTATACTAGAGTTTAATCGATTAGACTATACATCTATTAATAAAAATTAATTATAAATAGCTTACACAAAATAAACAATATTGTTTGGTTCAAACTTAAAGTTAAAATTAATGATCACATTAGATAACTTTTGTTAGCATCACATTTTACTAAAAATTGGGATTGTACGGATTTGTACTAACTACACTAATGGATTTCGTGATTAGGAAAGCTATATTTTGATATAGTAAACCTGCATTTGCGTGGAGGCCGAGTGAAAAATCATTTTGGTAAAACTATCCTTAGTACACCCGACCAAGATTCGAACTTTGATCTCCCCGTCATCGGCAATTTAGTCTACTGCAAGAGTAGCGCCTTAGATCATGCGGCCACCGAATTGGGTAACAGACAATCGATTCTAAACAAAATGTGATCTACACAAAGCTTTTAGACTTCATATTATGTATCTAATTTCACCCTAAACGGCTGTTGATTTTAGTTTCCGAAATAAGTTGGCTAGAATTGGTTGTTGTTTGACATTTTATGTAGGTAGACCCTATAACAATTCTCAGCGCTTTCAGAACGAGGGGCTTAGAGGTAATGTTTAAGTCAAATGAACCGTGGGTTGAGTCTTTGGTTGGTCTTAACTAAACAATAGTTTAGTATTTTCATGTATGAATTTGTCATAGCTTAAAGTAAAATGGGTAAAAGGTCGAGCTAGTTTGTGTTTCGATAAAAACATATCAATTTTACTAGCTGTGAATGTATATGAAAAGTAGGTCTGGCGAAAGTACTCAAAATGTGTTAAGGCTATTACTTAGTTGTAGCTAAATAAACCATGTTAAGGTAATAATAGCCTACAAGTATCCACAATAAAACAAAAAGAAATCAACTTAAAAGGCTGTAAGCTAGTATTAGATGATTACTTTAAAGGAAATATTCTTATGTATTAGCTAATATGTTCTAACCTTAATGATTACATTTCATTCAAAAGTAATACAAGACCTAACTCACCAATTCCCATAATAGGATGAGAAGAATTCATCCGTTAATGCGGCAGCTCATTGGTGAATTATTTCAGTTCCATTATTCATTTAGTAAAAAGATAAAACCAACACAAACTTTGGAATAAACTATTTTTGCAGCACCACCTTTTGTACAGGCCTATGACCTTTTATTTAGACTCGCTGTCACACAAATATTCATAAATGTATTTTAATTTACTGCCGGTGTTTATACAGTTGCGATGCCAAAATAGATACATCATCACTTTATTAGGCGAGGTGATCCTATTAGGAAAACGAAAAAAGATTTATTTTTCTCATCAAATTTTGAAAATATAAATGAAAAGTTCTTTCCTTACATTAACTGATTCTTCCAGTTTCTGATAAAAAAAAATTTATATAGAAAACAATGTTTGGGTATTTCTACCAAATAATTGGGGTTTAAATTTTATTTAGCTAAAAACTTTCAGTCGTTTGATAAAGTCGTTGCACACACTAATAAATTACCCAGTATATTAGAATCACAAAAATACTTTTTATACTGTTGTTGTTTTAGGTATAGGCTACACTCAAAACATTTATGAACAAGCAGATTTAAGTTATATATATTCTTCGAAAAAAAAAGTTTTTTTTTTGTCAAGTGTTTGATAAGTGTCCTTGTCACAATAACCAAAAAGTGTCCGTCAAATGAAGCATTTGACTCCTCGATTGTCTTTCAGTTGAACCACATGTTTGTGTAGTGTAGGTCTGACAAATAAAAATAAACTTCTTGTAAATTTATCCACAAAGCAAACTTAAATAATTGTAATCTGTTAATACAGAAGGCAAAAAAATAAATAAAACAAAAATAAACACGTGAGAAAATATAAAAGTTCTGAACAGTTCACTTTTGTTCTCTAAAAAAAAAGTGTAGCCGGTTTTTATGACTTCAGACCACTTTTTTTTCTCGCACTCTTTATGTAGACCTTATTGATAGTAACACGGTCATAAAAAAAGAAGAATATTCACTTTCACTTGTTTTGGTTTAGGATGCTTATCGATGTATGTCATGAGGATGATTCCGTCCTTACGTCGTTAAAACAATAACAAACTTTTTTTCTTCTTTCGTTTCCACAGAAATCCCCCGTTCTCTAGTTGACGACGGTCACCCAGTCACTGGAGAGACGACACTCGGTGACTCGTCCTCAGACCCGTCGCTTTACCTCCCCTATTCCTCCCCTCTTCACAAACACAGCTTCCCCTACCTTTTTTTTTAGCTATTCCCCCCTAACGTTTTACTATTGTATGAAATGTCAACTGAAGGACCAACGACAAAGCTAGACCGCTTTAGAGTGGGCGGTCGCTAAATTGTTCAAATCCTTCTTGACCCCCTCTTTATTTAAATTTTTATTCTGTAGCCACTTCCCTCTCTCCACGGGGTTGATCTCAAAATTGTCTCCCGAAACGTTGACAAACATTTTGAATAAAACTTGTTTGACTTAAGACTGAAAATTGTTCGTTCTATTATATCAAACGCGTTCAACAATGAAGAAAAAGAAATAGTTTACCTGAGATACTGTTTTAGATTATATGTAAAGCCTAGGTAAATTAAAAAAATAATGTGAACAGAGTATCCTATAGTCAACCGGCCATTGAAATAAACAATCCTAAACGTTACTTACTTGATGTCTTATTTAGATTTTATAATATGTCAAGTCATGAAGACGAGCTTTTGCCTTTGACAGTTTTGTATTTAATACAGTGCCTTTTCGATCATGGATTTTATTGATTAATTTTTTTAAGCTTTAAAAAGTTTCTCCTATGGTGGTTCACCTAAGGATATTTTGCACAAAAAAAATTTACACTGGATAGCTCAAACATCTTAATAATGGACTAAACGTAAAATAAATAGACATTATAAACAGCATCAAAGCTAACAATGCTTAGCCAAGTTGATGTTATAGCAATAACATCGAAAGCTTGGTAATTTATAAGCCTAGTGGGATTTCCATGCAATGGTAGGCGTAGTGTGACTATCACACTATGGTAGAAATATAATGATAGGCATACGAAGGTAGGTGTAGTGTGACTATCACACTATGGTAGAAATATAGTGATAGGCATACGAAGGTAGGTGTAGATGTTATTGCCACTCGATGTTAGGTAGGTATATAGTATGAATATCACACGATGATAATATGTATTGTGTGATTTGTCATACGATGGTAGGTAGGCACAACTTTATAGTGTAACTGCCTCTAGAATGTAAGTAGGTGCCTACTATAGTGGGATTGCCACACGATGGTAAGTAGGCCTATTGTGTGATTGTCACACGATAGTAAGTAGGCCTATTGTGGGATTGCCACAAGATGGTAAGTAGGTCCCTACTATAGTGTGATTGTCACACGATGGTAAGTAGGCCTATTGTGTGATTGTCACACGATAGTAAGTAAGGCCTATTGTGGGATTGTCACAATATGGTTAGTAGGTCCCTACTATAGTGGGATTGCCACACGATGGTAAGTAGGTCTATTGTGTGATTGATTGTCACACGATGGTAGGCTTAGTGTAATTGTGTCACACAATGGTTGGTAGGCCTATAGTGTGAAATCACATGAGGATATGCCGATAGTGATTGTCATACGATGGTTAAAATAGAGTGATTATCACACAATGTAGGTATTAGAGTGATTGTCATACAAGGATAGGTATAGAGTGATCGTAGCATGATGGTAGATAGGCCTACACTTGGAACGACCTTAGGTAAGTTAGGCCCATAGTGTGATTGCCACGCTGTTTTTTTTAGCACCGCATTTTACTACCCGTTCTGAATATACGCTCACACGATGTTATGTATAGTGGGATTGCCGCACGATGGTAGGTAGTCCTATAGTGTGATCTTCACAGGATGGCAGATATAATGTAATTGTCAAACAATGGTAAGTATAATGTAATTGCCACACGTTAGTAAGTATATTGTGATTGCAAAACGATTAGTAAGTGTAGTGTAATTGCAACACAATGGTAGGTTTAGTGTAATAGCCACACGATGGTAGGTAGCCCTACAGTGTAATTGCCCCACGATGTTAAATTTAGTGTGATTAGGTTACAGAAGCTACTATATATTCTTTAATAACATATTAAATAAACTTACGTTAAACCATATATCCTGAAGTTGTCTATTTCATAATAACAATGTTAATAATAATGCAATTAGGCTACATGTTATGAAAATTGAGAGCATAAAAATATTTTCTAGAAAATCTGAAAGTGTCGGCTATCGCGGTTTTGGGGTAGATTGCTTACCTCAGGACCCGATGATGATGTTAAGATAAACTTCCGAGGATGGGGAGATTGAGGTTCAAATCTCGCTTGTGTGAACTGGGTGGTGGGGGGATGTTTCCTTAATGATTATATACTCTCCTTCCACGCAAATGCGTGTTCACTTCCTCTATATTCAACCTTCCCAATTCCGAACCCATTAGCGTAATAAGTACTCATGTGTACAACCCAAACGGGTAGTAAGATGAGGTTCTAATTAATGTTTTAGTATTTTTTTAGGAATGTGCCCTGTAATTGATAATCCACATTATAGGGCCTATCATTCTTAATTTGTAAAATCAGTTTGTATACCACCGTTAGTAGAATATTTTATTCGAATTTTGATATTCAATATTTTAACTAAATTCTATTTCTTGTCAAAGTGCAATTAATATTTAAGAAGAGGTGAATAACAATAAATTTATGTATGTAAATAAAAATTTGAAATTAAATTTTTAAATTGAATTTAATAGTAAGTTTAATTAATATTTTAATTTGGTTGTTCACACAATACCTGCTGCCAAAAAATATTTACCATTTTTGATTTGAAAAAAATTAATAATCTTTTGCAAATAGAAAAAAGGGTGAAAATTCTGTAGCCTACACCAACCCCACTTGCTAAAGTTTCCCAAATAACGCTTAGTTTCCAAATGTAAAATGTTCAAATTACAAATTGTGTATTTCTACAATGTTTTTCATAATATGAATCGGGCAATATTTAATGTTTGTAAATCAAAACGTCCACAGGTTGCACAGAATCATGAATCGGGCAACATGCTGCCCACGGGCCATTAGTTTAATATGCCTGCATTAGACAACTCAGCCACCAAGGCAGTGATCAGAATCTTAAAAATAAAAAGCACCGAAAGCAGTCAGGATAGCTTACATATTACATTTTAAATAAAGCCCCTCCCAATGCACAGCTATTTAACAAATTGTTGTCCACAGTTAGTGTTTTTTTCGAAATGTTCTGAATGCACCTTGAAATAGCCTCAACAGAACTGATATATAAGAATACTACGATACGGTCACAGATTGTCTCTTTCTAAGGTAACAGGAAGAACATAATTAGTGGTAGAATAACAAGAAAACATTTACTAGGATGTCCAATTAACACTCATGAAGAATACTCTCTCCAAAGTAACGAGTGTGGTAGCCTTTTATCGTCTTTTACAAGCATGACGACAATTGGTTTCGTTAGGAACCACACTCTTGGTCATATGGTCTAAGGCGTTAAGCTGGTAATATACTTTACAACCGATACCAGGGAGTTCATAGTTACATTATTGACTGGGTTAGCTGTGGGAGGTGATTTTCAATGCGTTATTTTTTTTTCATACCATCTTCATGACAACCTAGGGACGCTAGCCCTTAATCTCGAGGTAGTTTACTGATGATTGAATTTGGAGGGTTCGCAATTTTTCAAAAATATCTGTAACGATTTTGTTTGAAATAGATAGGTTTGAGATTGTTTTACATGATAGATAACACTGTATAACTGTTACTAAGGCGTTAAGCTGGTAATATATTTTACAACCGATACCAGGGAGTTTATAGTTACATTATTGGCTGGGTTAACTGTGGGGGGTGATTTTCAATGCGTTATTTTTTTTTCATACCATCTTCATGACAACCTAGGGACGCTAGCCCTCACTCTTGAGGTAGTTTACTGATGACTGAAATTGGAGGATTCGCAATTTTTCAAAAATATCTGTAACGATTTTGTTTAAAATAGATAGGTTTGAGATTGTTTTACATGATAGATAACACTGTATAACTGTTTTATGAGGGTAGGGGGTAGGGGGTATAGTTTAAGTATAGTTTAATAATGAGGGATTTTTGAAAATTTAAAGTATTTTGAGAATGGTTTTAACTAACTTATTTGGTATAAAATGTGTATCAGAGAGTTTTTGAAACTCAAAATAGCATTGATTTTTTTCTAAGGAAAAATTATGTTGAAAGTTGTTTACTGTTGACATAATTTTAAAAACCTAAAATACCTGAAATGATTGATTTATTTGAACTATTTGAAAGGCAAGAACAAGGAATTGGAAATGAATATACAATTGTAAGTACACCTATTCGTTGGCACGTAGGAAAAAAGAGGCATAGGCCTACTCCTCTGGTCTACGTAGTACAAGAGGTAGGGGTTTGACTCCCAGTTGGGCTTACACAGACTCGGAGACAGAAATTTTGGGGCAGATATACTGATGGTGTTGTAGCTCCCAACCACAGACAGGTGCAGAGCTCCAATTAAAAGAACAAAAACAAATGATAATTATTAATCTAACAAACAATTATTTTCGCGTGAACAACTATTATTAAGTAAATTTTTGTATATCCCCTTAGCTAAGTCAGTAGCGAGTCTGCCTACTGAGCTAAGGGTTCCAGGTTCGATTCTTGGCATGACAGAAAAATGTATCAATGGTGAAATGTAGATTTACCATTTCACAGTGATGAATTAACGGTTGGGGACTGGATGTTGTTCCTGTCCTCGTCTTATGTTAAATTATAAGGCATATGAAGCTACGCTACGACAGGCTGGTAGTGGAAAATATATAGTTTGAGTAAAAAACTAACCCAGACCATAGACTGGAAACATTAGTACATGTTAAGAAAAGAGTATAGTCATTTTTCATCATCATCTTCATCATCATCATCATCATCATCATCATCATCTTACTATTATTATTTTATTATTATTATATTATTATCATCATCACTATTCGTGCATCAATAGGGTTTGTAAAATTTTTATCAACACTAAAATATGAACAAGAGCTACACACTGCACATTGAATATTAGGTTATAAGAATATTCGCACGTTCATGGAAGCAACGTAACGCAACGTAACGTCATGAGAAACATTACCCTATTATTATTACTGATAAAATTATAGTATAGTTAGTATAGTAAGCTATAATATAGTATAATAGAGATGATGTAGATATGTAATAAATAATATACTAACATTTTATTGTATTTTTAACACTACTGCCGGTGACCTGGTGGTCTAGGGGTAAGGTGTCAGACTTCTGTGCTGGGGGTCCAGGGTTTAATCCTTGGTCCCGGCACAGATTTATCTGATTAGCAAACCCTTCCTTCACCTCTGACAAGACATCTTGTGAATGTGAGGAATGCCAGGTATAGGTCCCTACTATAGTGGGATTGCCACACGATGGTAAGTAGGTCCCTACTATAGTGGGATTGCCACACGATGGTAAGTAGGCCTATTGTGTGATTGTCACACGACAGTAAGTAGGCCTATTGTGGGATTGCCACGATGGTAAGTAGGTCCCTACTATAGTGGGATTGTCACACGATGGTAAGTAGATCTATTGTGTGATTGTCACACGATGGTAGGTAGGCCCAACTCTATAGTGTAATAGCCCTTCCGATGTAAGTAAGTCCTTACTATAGTGGGATTGTCACACGATGGTAAGTAGGTCTATTGTGTGATTGTCATACGATGGTAGGTTTAGTGTAATTGTGTCACACAATGGTTGGTAGGCCTATAGTGTGAAATCACATGAGGATATGCTGAGAGTGATTGTCATACGATGGTAAAAATAGAGTAATTGTCACACAATGTAGGTACTAGAGTGATTGTCATACGAGGATAGGTATAGAGTGATCGTAGCATGACGGTAGATAGGCTTACACTTGGAACGACGTTAGGTAAGTTAGGCCCATAGTGTGATTGCCACGCTGTTTTTTTTAGCACCGCATTTTACTACCCTTTCGGAATATACGCTCACACGTGTTATGTATAGTGAGATTGCCGCACGATGGTAGGTAGTCCTATAGTGTGATCTCCACAGGATGGTAGATATAATGTAATTGTCAAACAATGGTAAGTATAATGTAATTGCCACACGTTAGTAAGTATATTGTGATTGCAAAACGATTGTAAGTGTAGTGTAATTGCAACACAATGGTAGGTTTAGTGTAATAGCCACACGATGGTAGGTAGCCCTACAGTGTAATTGCCCCACGATGTTAAATTTAGTGTGATTAGGTTACAGAAGCTACTATATATTCTTTAATAACATATTAAATAAACTTACGTTAAACCATATATCCTGAAGTTGTCTATTTCATAATAACAATGTTAATAATAATGCAATTAGGCTACATGTTATGAAAGTTGAGAGCATAAAAATATTTTCTAGAAAATCTGAAAGTGTCGGCTATCGCGGTTTTGGGGTAGATTGCTTACCTCAGGACCCGATGATGATGTTAAGATAAACTTCCGAGGATGGGGAGATTGAGGTTCAAATCTCGCTTGTGTGAACTGGGTGGTGGGGGGATGTTTCCTAAATGATTATATACTCTCCTTCCACGCAAATGCGTGTTCACTTCCTCTATATTCAACCTTCCCAATTTCGAACCCATTAGCGTAATAAGTACTCATGTGTACAACCCAAACGGGTAGTAAGATGAGGTTCTAATTAATGTTTTAGTATTTTTTTAGGAATGTGCCCTGTAATTGATAATCCACATTATAGGGCCTATCATTCTTAATTTGTAAAATCAGTTTGTATACCACCGTTAGTAGAATATTTTATTCGAATTTTGATATTCAATATTTTAACTAAATTCTATTTCTTGTCAAAGTGCAATTAATATTTAAGAAGAGGTGAATAACAATAAATTTATGTATGTAAATAAAAATTTGAAATTAAATTTTTAAATTGAATTTAATAGTAAGTTTAATTAATATTTTAATTTGGTTGTTCACACAATACCTGCTGCCAAAAAATATTTACCATTTTTGATTTGAAAAAAATTAATAATCTTTTGCAAATAGAAAAAAGGGTGAAAATTCTGTAGCCTACACCAACCCCACTTGCTAAAGTTTCCCAAATAACGCTTAGTTTCCAAATGTAAAATGTTCAAATTACAAATTGTGTATTTCTACAATGTTTTTCATAATATGAATCGGGCAATATTTAATGTTTGTAAATCAAAACGTCCACAGGTTGCACAGAATCATGAATCGGGCAACATGCTGCCCACGGGCCATTAGTTTAATATGCCTGCATTAGACAACTCAGCCACCAAGGCAGTGATCAGAATCTTAAAAATAAAAAGCACCGAAAGCAGTCAGGATAGCTTACATATTACATTTTAAATAAAGCCCCTCCCAATGCACAGCTATTTAACAAATTGTTGTCCACAGTTAGTGTTTTTTTCGAAATGTTCTGAATGCACCTTGAAATAGCCTCAACAGAACTGATATATAAGAATACTACGATACGGTCACAGATTGTCTCTTTCTAAGGTAACAGGAAGAACATAATTAGTGGTAGAATAACAAGAAAACATTTACTAGGATGTCCAATTAACACTCATGAAGAATACTCTCTCCAAAGTAACGAGTGTGGTAGCCTTTTATCGTCTTTTACAAGCATGACGACAATTGGTTTCGTTAGGAACCACACTCCTGGTCATATGGTCTAAGGCGTTAAGCTGGTAATATATTTTACAACCGATACCAGGGAGTTTATAGTTACATTATTGGCTGGGTTAACTGTGGGGGGTGATTTTCAATGCGTTATTTTTTTTTCATACCATCTTCATGACAACCTAGGGACGCTAGCCCTCACTCTTGAGGTAGTTTACTGATGACTGAAATTGGAGGATTCGCAATTTTTCAAAAATATCTGTAACGATTTTGTTTAAAATAGATAGGTTTGAGATTGTTTTACATGATAGATAACACTGTATAACTGTTTTATGAGGGTAGGGGGTAGGGGGTATAGTTTAAGTATAGTTTAATAATGAGGGATTTTTGAAAATTTAAAGTATTTTGAGAATGGTTTTAACTAACTTATTTGGTATAAAATGTGTATCAGAGAGTTTTTGAAACTCAAAATAGCATTGATTTTTTTCTAAGGAAAAATTATGTTGAAAGTTGTTTACTGTTGACATAATTTTAAAAACCTAAAATACCTGAAATGATTGATTTATTTGAACTATTTGAAAGGCAAGAACAAGGAATTGGAAATGAATATACAATTGTAAGTACACCTATTCGTTGGCACGTGGACAAAAGAGGCATAGGCCTACTCCTCTGGTCTACGTAATACAAGAGGTAGGGGTTTGAGTCCCAGTTGGGCTTACACAGACTCGGAGACAGAAATTTTGGGACCAATAAACTGATGGTGTTGTGGTGCTTGGTGTGTGATAAATGGTTTACTACTCTACTTACACGCAAATTTAAATACATTTCTTTTAAAATTCAACCTTCTTCATCCCTATTTTATTGGAGTTATTGATGCATGCGTAAACCTACGGATACTAATAGGGCACCCGAAGGAATTTATTATTATCATGTGTTATGTTTTACGAAAGGTCGATTCCTTTTGCCAGTGAACTTAAACCACCAAATGCGCATTGTCCTCTGCTTCCTCCTTCAGCTCCCAAACGGAATTAAAAAAAAACCGCTTAGCCCATGAGAAGAAGATAAAACATCATGGGTATAGCCGGCTAGTAATGAACCGTGGACCACAAGCTCAAAGTCAAACCAACAAACGATACTAACATCTCCACTGGTAGTTAAGATTTAATAGTTTAGGCCCTTTGTATAAACGCACTTTCAGGCATATAAACGCACTTTCAGGCGGGCCCTAGGCGAGAATATAATCAAGTTCGCTCTCAGCGGGACATGTTACCTAATTAACGGGCCAATCAATATTCAATTAAACAAGTACACGCCTAACATTATTCTAATCACTCCCAGCATGGTGTATACATAAGGCCTCACCGACCGAACGTAAAACAATAAGACTGCGAAAGCTAAACTAAAAAAACAAACAAAAAAAACTGTCGTCCATTTATTATCGTTGAGTTTAATATAATTAGAAGCGAGGCTGGTGTAATAAAACTAACACCTGCTTGGAGTTAGTCTCACGGTAAAGGTGCCTCACTTTCATCTGAAGTTTGGGGTTCAAATCCAAGTGGTTCTAGTGAATATTTTCCCCCCGCATAGCAGTTTTCATCACTTTGTAATTTATTGATTCGAGGTGGTCCTATCTAACGTGCAATTTTTGAACGGATTAATTAAACCAGTCCACGACAAACAAGCTAACTTAACTTTACTAGGAAGACAGAAGCTAGTCATTGACCGTTAATTTATTAATGTGAAAATAAACACTCCAATTTCTCTAATGATACATTTTTCAGCCAAGCCAGATTTTAACCCAAGATAATCGTTCAATAGGCAAATGCACTTCCGACTTAACTAAGACATTGGCATGTTAATTAATGTTTTTTTAGCATCTGTGTATAAGCAATAATGACTTTACTTAATTCTAAGACAAGCACAATAATTAATAGTCACTTTATAGCTTACTTAAAAGTGATACAATAACTCGAACTTTTAAGTGATGCATTTGTGGTCATGCTAGAGATTGAACATGGGACCTAAGGAGTATTTATTATTTTGGTCAACGCGTCTTACTATCTGTCCGGACTAGCCGCTTATTTAAATTAATGAAATATGGATGATAAATAAATAATGTATGAAATGTAGCCGCATCCAAGCGAAGAGAAAGTGGTTAATCTTTTGGATAAAAACACCGTGAGTTGTGTAATCCAAGTTCGGTACGTCCAAATTTTGCACCTCAAAAATAGTCCCATTTTGTCACCTCTTTCCACATATAATTTTAGTGATCCCACCTTGGTGCCTAGCCATGAGTACACTCGGCTGAAATTTAAACACCTACCTCTTCGTTACCGAAAAATTAAAATAGACAAGGTTGGAGCCTTAGAGCACGAGCCGACTAATTATTTCGGAACATGAATTATAAAATAACTTAAAAATAGTACATACACAACGCTCAGTATTAAGGGTTGTATTGCTGTTTTCCATTCTCCATCCACACAAATGTGGGTAAACTTCCTCTCAATTTAACCTTCCTTATTCCTAACACCCTAGCTCAATTTGTCCACACTGGTATGACCCGAACAACGGCTTGTGAGACGTGATGATAAAAAAGAAGACATAATTCTAACGTCTAAACCTGCGAGTGATTATAGAAGTCAAGGTGGGTGAAAGCTTGCTGTATGGAAGTGACTGCCTCAATGTTGACTTTAAGGCTGAGATAACAAAACATACACAAACGCAAGGCCCTGAATCATTTTATAAACGTCCCTACCTCAACCTGAAATAGCTACTAACCTGATGAATTAAGTCTCTGATAGAACTAGTTTTGGTTTCCATCCATCTTCTGCACTCTCTAGGCCATCCATCGTGCGGGAGTTTCCAAATAAACTTCGTTGCTGGACGCCAAGGATGGATGTTAGAGCCTCAAATTCCACAAATCTCGTTGCTAGTGGTTAGTAATGTTAGAGACTCAAATTCACTAAGCTTGGATGTTGGAAGTCAAGCATGTTTGAGCTTCAAATTCACCAAACTTGGTTGTTGAAAGTCAAGAATATTTGAGCCTAAAATTCTACAAACTTTATTTGAAAGAACACCAAACAAACTTTGATGTGTTGATAGTATTTATCTTTTAATTATTACGTTAAACACAGCTGTTGGGTCTTTGAATGGTTTAATATAAGTGGAAGAGATGATGAAGGCTATATTTAGAGGAAAATCACCTGTACAAAACTACATTCAGTTCACCTGAGAGAGTTTCGAACCACAACATTCCCGTCAACGATAGCTCATTATATGTGATCCTAGCACCTTAGATCGCGTTAATACCGTTACATATGATAATTACATTTAAGATTTAGTTTAAGGTGATGGTATGTGCTTGTGTTGTTTTTGTAAATAATATTATTATTATTATCATCATTATTAGCACCGCGTCTTACTACCCGTTCGGGTTATATGTACTTACGTTAATGTATAATGGTAGGGTGATTGTGAGATGAAATGGAGGTGCTACAGTTTAACGTGGAATCCGAACCACGGTGGAGGCCTGGTATTCCCCACATTCACAAGATGTCTTGTCAGAGGTGAAGGAAGGGTTTGGTAATCAGATAAATCTGTGCCGGGACCGAGGATTGAACCCCAGACTCCCGCACAGGTGTCCAACACCTTACCCCTAGACCACCAAGTCACCCGAAATAATATTTATCTTGGTTTGTATACATTTTTAAACATAATTTTATATTGAGTTGAGATTTTACACATTTGTAATGGCAGTGATGATCTTAATTATTAATAATTATGATATTACAATTTTTTTAATTAATATGCATTTAACTAAACAATTGAGATGGTGAGAGAAAGGTAGAATTAATAGGAAATGTACTAACATTTATATAGCTGGAAAATGAAAAAACTATTTAGGACGAATCAACCTCAATACATCTAGCTAAGATTCAAGCCCTAACTTCCCCATCACCATAAACCCAGACTGAACAAACTTGGCTCTTTGTCAGGCACTGTATTACGTAATAACTTACAAAGTAACTTCACCCACGCTTGTAACACCCATTCATAAAAAATAAACACTAGGTCCAATAGTTTAATATTTGGGAAAAAAACAAGACTACAGGGTCTACATCTTAGTACATAATTATTTTAAGCATTGCCAAAGATCAAAACAAACTCCTTTAGATCTAAGGTTTGCTTCATTGACCACTTAGTCACGAGGCACGTAAATTACCCTTTGTAAGAAAAGCACCTGTAAAAACCACGGTAAATAAAGATGCCTCATTATGACACAGTGAATTATAAAAACCACTCAAAACTACCAACGTAAACGATAGTGAGTCAACTCCCATTAAAACTGTGTTGATGCAAGAACTTCATTGGGAGACCTAGCGATCATTTAAACAAGTACATCATGTTTCAAATAATCTAGACCCTTATAATGTCAGGAGTTTTTTTTCATGTTAGGACGGTTTAACCAATAACTTCTATTAACTTTTAAAAACATTGAAACCTTCATTGGTGGGTACGCGGAGTAAATGTCAGGTTCATCTGCTGACATGGATTTCGTTGTTTGGATATTAACCGGGTGTTTTTTCCTCAATTGCTTCTCAATTACTCTATTATGTTCCTTCTTCAGTCCTACCCTCAACTATTGTAACCTAGTGTTTTCCAAATTATTAGATAAGGGGGCGAGAAATACTATTATAAGGAACCTGAAAGTGTATTTAGTTATATAATACGATCAATGGTTATCGAACGATTAGTTCAAAATATATTCATAAGAAAAAACTTGTACTGAATTCATAATTTCTTAAAACGTAGTTTGTCGTTACTGAGGAAAGAAAGCAGCTAATGCATCTACATTCATAGAATAAGGGTTGAGGGACTGGCTTCCAATAAATAAACCTCATCAAATTTAGTACCCTACACACGTGATACTTTTACAGCTATAATTATAATTGCAGACTTTCTTTATATCCATATAAGAGAGGAAAAGACCTAAAGTATTTGTGTGCCCAGCGTAATTGATATGTACCCAGTTGTTTTAAATACATAAATTACGTATTTTTACCAAACTATGGTACACACCAAGGAAACTACAAGGACCTTTCCATTTTATAAATTTTCTTATTCTTTATAAGAGAAGGATCCAGAGATAAAATAATTAATTATTTTGGGCAAGTAGGAACAAATTAGTTAAGAATCGAGTTAATAAACCTGATGTGTTAAATTTTCAATTTTTTTAAAATGAAGAAGATGTGAAGTTCATTAAAAACAATGTCAAAGGAGAGGCGTCGTTAGATCTTAATTATTGGGGAGTGATGGGAAAAGGTCATGGGAGAGGGGACTGAAACTATGTTCACTTTAAACTAGAAAATATACATCGTTTGGTACCAAATAAATAATACAAATAATATGGTTCCGTAATTAACTATATATATAATATAAAAATATCTTAATTGCAATACTATTAACGTGAATTTTAATTTAAAAAAATAAAACACGGATAATTTGGGTTGCGGGGGGGGGGGGGGGGTGACCCGTCGACCCCCCCCCCTAACA
>CABFOW010000028.1:571699-639814 GCA_902141385.1 Timema californicum
GGGGGGGGGGGCGATGGTTGGCACATAGTGTGAAAGGTTGATAACCTTTGTTACAGCTTTATTAAATGCTTACAATAGCCGCTTCGGTGGCCGCATGGTCTAACGCGCCACTCTCGCATCATACTAGACTGTCGAGGACGGGGATGTTGGGATGTTGAGGTTTGGATCTTGGTCAGGTGTACTGAAGGTGGTTTTCCCTAAACGATTTTCCACCCTCCCTCCACGCAAATGTGTGTACATTCTCTATAAATACAACCTTCCTAATTCCTTAAATCGCCAGAGTAATTATTATATGAATGAATAACACGAATGGGGGATAAGACGAGCTGATAAAAAAAATAGCTACAACCCAGATAGATAGTAAGAAGTGGGTCAAAATAAAAATAAAATAGCTTATGGATACTACATTTCTTTAGTAAACTCACCCACCTCGGTGGCGTAGTTGGCTAACGCTCTAGTCGTGTTGAGCTCGACTGCTGAGGACGGGGAGATCTCGGTCAAATCTCGGTCGGGTGAACTGGGGTGGGGGGGGGGTCCTAAATGGTTTTCCACTCTCCCTCGACGCAGATGTGGGTTCACTTCCTCTAATTCAACATACCCAATTCCTAATCCATTAGAGTAATTAGTACTTAAAGCGTATTACCCGAACGGGTAGTAAGACGCGGTGCTAATAATAATAATTGTTTTATAAAGGAAAATAGCTCACCGCGTGAGGAAAATCACATTGACAATCATCCCCACGGTCAAAGGACTGTCCCTATCGTATGAATGGGCCTAGATGTTTTTCAAGCTGAGCGTACGTTATAGACACAGGTGAGGTGTTAAGTATTGCTGGAATACTATCAAGATTAGGTTATCTGCGCGGACAGCATACAAAGTACTGGTTTAATAACGGTCAGACCAACATTCGTGGCGCAACACGCTTCATATTCACACCAGATTTCAATCAAGGAACCACTTACAGTTATTATTACTATTAATAAGAATACACACTTGCCAAGCTGTAAATTGAACTAAGCTTACACTCATGTGATTATTTTTTATGTTCCTATTAGTGTACCCCGCAATGTAGAGTAATATTTTAAAGAAGTTTGGTTGATAGATTGGTTTAGATGTCATTGAGCCTTTATATTTTTGAGAGTACACAACTTGTCAACGAGGTAAGCTTTTCACATCAGCATCTTCTATATTTTTATTTGGGGAAATTTACGAGTAGCTTATTAACCTAAATTTATCTAATAACATGACATACAAGCTTAGCTGCGTTGGTGAAGCACGTGATTTAGATATCAAGCTCATTTAGTATGATTTACCAATAACGGTCAGGTCAGGGTTCGAGTCCATGACGAATGTAATAAGGATGATTTTCCCTAAAAGTTTTCCCAATATACCTTCACGCAAATGCATGTACACTTCCCTTAAATTCCTAATTTACTCATCTGTACTCCTTTGGCGTAGTTAAGATACAGGTTCATTGAAAAAGGTGTTTGGGATTTCATGATAAACTTTCAATAGAAATAATTGAGTATTGTACACAATATTTGAAACAATTGAACTAAGAGGTGTAGCCTATTTGTTATAATCTGTTACTCCACCGCTTATAGCAAAATTCAAGTGGACCAATCAAATATTCCTGAAGATATTATACCAGGGTGCGACGGACATCTGAAACTGTAGGCCTATATGTGTTCAAAGCCCCGTACACACACACACACACACACACACACACCTTATCCGCAGTATCTTTAGTCCGTGATAAGATATCGACTCCACAGCCTACTCTGTACACAGAGCACAGATCCGTGAGGTCATTATTCTGCAGAGCTCAGTGAAAGGTCGATATCTTAAAATTCTTAAGGATTGAAAGAGAACCAATCAAGGTTGACAAATTATGAGCATCTATATGCAAATTGAAATGAAAATAAACATGGTGTGTAGTCTATGCACAATATTTAGGAGTTTTTTTAAAATCACCACGTCTTATTACCTGTTAAAGCTATACGCATATTATAATTACTCTAGTGGAGTAGGGATGAGGAAGGCCACGTTTTATAGTAATTATTATTATTAGCACCACGTCTTACTACCCGTTCGGGTTATAAGCACTTGCGCTAATGTGTAATGGTAGGGGGAATGTGAAATGAAATGAAGGACCTATGGCTTAACGTGGGATCCGAACCACGGTGGTAGCCTGGTATTCTCCACATTCACAAGATGTCTTGTCAAAGGTGAAGGAAGGGTTTGGCAATCAGATAAAACTGTGCTGGAACCAAGGATTGAACTACGAACCTCTAGCACAAAAGTCCGACACCTAAACTGCCAGGTCACAGTTTTTTTTAAATAAGTTCACCCTCATATTTGCGAGAAAGGCGAGTGAGAAGTCATTTAGGATAAACCACCCTCAGTACACCCGACTGGGATTCGAACCCTAATGTCCCAGTCATCAGCAAGCAAGTTTAACTCAAGAGTGACCCCACTGAAGTGGGTAATATTAGATTTCATATGGACTTAAAGACTAGAAGGATAAGAAACTACGAGGTTGTAGAAAAAGATTTATCCAAATGATATTAAAAAAAATTAATAACGAATACCTCTTCTAAACTATGATCGTTAGTATTTTCTGAATATTCGAAGTGTTTTTTCTACGCTCATCAAACGTCTTTTCTTTCTCTCCCCTACCCGCCTCAGTGGCGTAGTTGGCTAACGCGCTAGTCGTGTTGAGCTCGACTGCTGAGGACAGGGAGATCAAGGTTCGAATCTAGGTCGGGTGAACTGGGGGTGGCTTTTCCTTAATGGTTTTCCATTCTACCTCCACGCAAATGTGGGTTCACTTCCTCTAAATTAAACCTAGCCAATTCTTAATCCATTAGCGTAATTAGTACTTAAGCGTATAGCCCGAACGTGTAGTAAGACGCTGTGCTAAATAATAATAAAAATAATTCTCTCCCCTCTCTAACAAATGGCGACAGTGAAGGAAAGTATAAAAATAGCTTATGTTGTTGTGACTTTCTTTACCCCCAGCTGATTTTACCAAACCCTTCCTTCACCTTTGACAAGACATCTTGTGAATGTGGAGAATACCAGGCCACCACCGTGGTTCGGATTCCACGTTAAGCTATAGGTCCTCCATTTCATCTCACAATCACCCTACCATTACACATTAGCGTAAGATGCGTATAACCCGAACGGGTAGTAAGACGCGGTGCTAATAATAATAATAATAATTTACCCCCAGCCACATCAGAGTATAAGTACTCTTCAGAAAGAATAGCATAAATAGTTTTTAAATTTAATTCAATAGTATGTAGTTTTGTTTATCTGCTAGCATATCCTTCAAGTATTCAACGTCAAGACTACCATTTAGCTAAGGAGAATAGATAGTAATCCCATAAAGTCGTTCACCCGTTAACAAGATAGGTATTTGAACCCATTCATAACCATTTAGTCTATTATACAGTTGGTCAAAAGATGGAGTCACTTACAGTAAGTGCATAGGCCTATGTTGCACTCTATTCGTGGATTTGCCACGTTCATGAATCGGAAAAATTTCTGTCTATTCCGTGAACTAACTTCTCCTCAGTGACACTTAACGAAAAAGGGAAGGGGGGGGGGGGTTAAATGGTCCAGTTTATGAATTGTGCTCCACAATTAATGATTTAGATGAGTTTTTCTTGTTTTGTGAAATAGACGAGGAACAGGTTTGGTCTTTAAGTTAATATAACCTTCAATAGTTTTAGAAAGAAAGGTTACGCTAAAATAGGCCAGGTTAATTTAATATACTATCTTAAAACGAGTTTCAGTTAAGCTTGCTATAGATAGGCTAGTAAAATAAGTTCCAGTTCATTAAATGGGCAAGAGTCAATACGGTTTTTGACCAGTTTGTGGAATGGTCAAACGAAGATGCCAGTTAACAGAATTAGCAGAAATTTGCTCAATTTGCGGAAATGGGCAGTTTCACTGGTGGTGTGAAACACATACATCACAGGCAATATGTGTACACACGCTCATTATTTTATAGCGCTGTCGTCGAGTTGGGTAGAGTTCGTTCACCGTAGGAATTGTTTTCTGAAAGGCCCTTTTTTCCTACCAGAAATCTATTATATAGTAGGATATTGGTAGGAAAAAAGACCTTTCAGAGAGTAATTCCAACCGTGAATGGAGTATAGTTATAGGAAGATACTTAAATGTAGAGTGTTTGAAATTTTCAACGATTTAAACGACAGTGCATCAGGTTATATATCCTATAAGGAGTCCGGTTCAGCTTGAAGGACCGACGATGTTTCGTATTAGCTTAAGGTGAGATGGAAGGGGGTGTTAGAAAAAGCCAGTGTTTTTACCATTTCGCAGTTTTTATGGCAATAATTTTTGGCCAAGATAAATCAATTATTGTTCGAGTACAAATATAGAATTTAATTTTCTTCACATGATGCCCTCAACATTTCTTGAATATCTGTCAAGAGTATCCCGGAATTTAATGACAGCTTTTTGTTTACATTTAAAAAGTTTTTAATATAATGGAACTATGCTCATGATGGATAATCAGGAACTGTTGAACTGGAGAAATATTTTATTTATTTTATCCAAAAAAGGTGTTGCCATAAAAACGGCAAAAATACTGGCCTTTTCTCGCGTTCCCTTCCATCTCACCTTAAGTATGAGCTATCTTACCAAATGTCATAAAGCTCGGTATTTGGTAAAGTACAGTGCCATTTTAATAGGAAGGGTCTTATTTATTTTGACAGCTAAAAAAGTTAAATGGTCTAATTTCACGTACTTAAACGTCATGTCATGAAAGTGTAAGTATAACGTTTATGATATGAATAAAATTGCCACGAAGATACGGAAATGTGTTTAAGAGCCAAATTAATGAAACAAAAATAATCAATTTAATTATAGTAATATCACACAAATAAATTATTATATATTATTGTTATACATTGTTTATTCTCCAGCCCTTGATAATCCAAACAATTTGATAATATGAACGTCCTTGACAATTCCTGTTTCGGATTAGAAAAAACATGATGTACCGATTAAATTTTCAGTGTCCATTAAACTGTTAAAAAAATAAGTTAATTACAAATTATTATTTTTAAATGGGCTATTTACTGTACGAATCAAATGGTGGCACCATATGTTCCCTGTGAAAAGTTTTTTTCGATTTTTTAGTGGCCGTCCCAAGAAACGACTGTTCCGCGTATTAAGCGCTCTGTAGTAGAGAGAAACAGAAAACACGGCGACAAGGTAATAATATCTTCCATGCCGCGGAGTCAACGTAAACAAACGGAATTGACTTGGCCACGAGACTCGGTGTGGTAAAATAACATCGCTTTGTTTCATAGGAGCGGGACCGATCTGAAATAAACACATTTAAATTGATAAATAATGCTTCTTGGCTGTGGACTCACAAGTAGACCCAAAATAGACTTTGATCGAGATTCAAGTTCCAATATGGGTCCAAGGTAGGGCTTACTTTATGATCGAGATTCTAGGACTTGGTGAAGCTTATCACTATAATATAAAGCCACATGGCTGACTCACTCACTCACTGACATTAATGTTTACACCCTTCCAAATAAGCTAGAAACTTTAAATTGGGCAAACTCATAGCTTCTAGCCTGTAACCGACGGGAAAATACCAAAAAGTTAAAAATTTGAATTCTTAACCCCCGAAAAAAAAAATTAAAATCGGTGGAGCAATTTTAAAGTCAGTGCGGACCTTTCTTTGGAGGTCTCTTGTGGCTAAACGGTAAGACCTATCAAAAACTGTTCTGTATTTACATTAGTTTATATCCACTTTCAAAGAAAACTCACTGGGACTCCAGGGGCGTAGCCCCAACGAGCAAAGCGAGTAAATCTATATAACGATCTATCTTTTTACGCTAAACGGTATCCATCTCACCTTGATGGACTACAATATTGCCCTTTCTTATAAAGCTGCGTCATGGTAGAATCATAAAAGTTAAGCTTGCTACCTTTCAGGATGCGTTTTGATCAAAACTATTTATATCTGCGAATATCGATGGTAGGCCTACATTTTGACCAATTTTCATGTGAAGATTGATGGTAGCTTTGACCAAGAATATAGGTCTTTGTGAAGATCGAAAGTAGCTTTTACCAAGAATATAGGTCTTTGTGAAGATCGAAGGTAGCTTTGACCAATAATTTAGGTCTGTGAAATTCGAAGGTAAGCCTTGACCAAAATTAGAAGTCTCTGTGAAGATTGAAGGTAAGCTTTGACCAAAATTAGAAGTTTATGTGAAAATCGAAGGTAAGCTATGACCAACATTATAGGTATGTGAAGATGGATGGTAAGCTTTGACCAAAATTAGAAGTCTCTGTGAAGATCGAAAGTAAGCTTTGACCAAAATTATAAGTCTTTGTGAAGATCGAAGGTAAGCTTTGACCAAAATTAGAAGTCTCTGTGAATATCGAAGGTCAGCTTTGACCAACAATATAGATCCGTGAAAGTTAAGCTTTGACCAAAATTATAAGTCTCTGTAAAGATTTAAGGAAAGCTTTGACCAAAGTTAGAAGTCCTTGTGATCATTAAAGGTAAGACTTGATCATTAATATAGATCTCTGTGAAGATAAAATATGCCGTTGACCAACAATATAGGTATGCAAAGCTTGAAGATAAGCTTTCACCAAAAATAGATATATCTGTGAGGATCAAAGGTATCTTTGAACAGCAATATAGATCTCTGTGAAGATGAAAGGTAGCTTTGAGCAGCAATATAGATCTATGTGAAGATCAAAGGTAGCTTTGATCAACAATATAGATATGTGAAGATAAAAGGTAAGATTTGACCAAAATTATAAGTCTCTGTGAAGTTAGAGTATAAGCTTTGACCAAGATTAGAAGTCTCTCTGAAGATAGAAGATAAGCTTTTACCAAAATTAGATATTTCTGTGAAGAGTGAAAATAAGCTTTGACCAAAATCAGAACTCTCAAGTGATGATCAAATGTACACTTTGACCAAAATTAGAAGTCTCTCTGAAGATCGAAGGTAAGCTTTGACACAAAATTAGATGTCTCTGAGAAGAGTGAAAGTAAGCTTTGACCAAAATTAGAAGTTTCAAGTGAAGATCAAATGTACGCTTTTACCAAAATTATAAATCTTTATGAAGATCAAAGAAACGTATTGAGGTGTAAAAGGACCAATAGATTGGACGAGACTTTATAAAAAGACACAATGGGTTTCAATGAAATTGAATACTCCTTTATATAACTTACCTAATTTATTATATTTGAACACTATTCCAACTATCCTAAAATCTACTAATATATATTCTAATTACCTGTCCTAACGTAACTTAAGCTCACTTATACTTACTTACAACTAGCCCAGAGCCTAATCTTATCAAGTCTTATCTTATGTAGATAATATCCTTATAATAATAATAATAATAATAATAATAATAATAATAATAATAATAGCACCACGTCTTACTACCTGTTCGGGTTATACGCACTTACGCTAATGTGTAATGTGTAAGGTGATTGTGAGATGAAATGGAGGACCTAAAGTTTAACATGGGATCCAAACCACGGTGGAGGCCTGGTATCACACACATTCACAAGTTGTGATTAATACACTTTTTGTCAGAGGTAAAGGAAGGGTTTGGTAATCATATAAATGTGTGCTGGAGCCTAGGATTGAACCCCGAGCCCCCAGACATACTGTAAAGGCGCGCAAAGTTTGTACGCGGACTTGAATTATCACAGTTCCCCAGTGTGGACGTACCGCGAAAATGGAGTGGACCGAGGAATCGTGCAATCTTGCCTTGCTTAAGTTTAACTGTATCACAACTATACTGTACTTTGGGAACCTTCAGACCCCAATTTTTTTTTTAAAAAGTCGATGCTTGGAAGGACATTGGGAAGGATATGAGATTAACAAATGATATATGCAAGAATAAAAAGATCAAATTATTATCATCATTTATCTTCACCAATATGTACGCAGCACTCACGACTAGACCCATAGACGACATGTTCAAAAGTCCTCACAACGAGCACTGCGGAACGACAACTGTTCCTATGCTGATAATTAAAAAAAGGCTCCTGGACACAGGAATTGAACCCGGGACCTTCGGCTTAGTACGCCAATGCTCTAACCACTGAGCTATCCAGGATTAGTTCCATGCTCAGGGCCATTCTTCACTCACTCCGCACGTCCATCATAGACTCTGCCTTAAAATATGAGTGAAGAACGACCATAGACACGGGACGATTCCTGGCTAGCTCAGTGGTTAGAGCATTGGCGTACTAAGCCAAAGACTCCGGGTTCGATTCCCGTGTCCAGGTGTCATTTTTCAATTTTCAGAATATGATATCTTGATGAAGAATTTCTCAATAAAAAGCATAAATAATAGCTTTGGCTATTTGATTCTTAAATATGCGATCCCTTACAATTATAATAATCGTACAAGTGGCAGCATTAAGGAAACTACCGAGCTATCTAATAGTTCGTGATCTTAATAAAATCCCACATTTGTAGCCAATGATTTCCGCACGTCCATCATAGACTCTGCCTTAAAATATGAATGAAGAATGACCCTGGGCATGGGAAGATCCTTGGATAGCTTAATGGGTAGAGCATTAGCGCACTAAGCCAAAGGTCTCGGGATCGATTCCCGTGTCCAGGTGTCGTTTTTCAATTTTCAGAATTAAATATCTTGATGGAGAATTTCTCAATAAAAAGCATAACTAATAGCTTCGGCTATTTGATTCTGACAAATGTTCGGATAAGGATGTGTGCACCGGACACATTGCGTAGGTTGCACCTTCATAGTGAGTAGGCCTACCCAGCTTATAAAATCAAAATTGATTAAGTATTGACCTTTCTTGACAGATAGACGTGTTCCAACATGTCACCTAGTTATAATGGTCTTAATCATGTATAACGATAACAAAAATAAATTTGTCAAATAATTCCTGTATTTTCTTCAGAAAAAACAAATCAACAATTTAAATCTTCGCCAACCCTGTCCATTATAAAACTAATAGACAATTCCGCGTCTTCAAGAAAACAATTTCACCCGAAGTATTCGTTAGTTTTAATTCGAAGTGCCCTTGTCGTTTGGCGTCTTTATGGCTGCCATATAAAGAAGTATGGGACCAAAAGGGAGAAAAGGGTAAAAAAAAAAGTTGTTCTCTCGCTTCGTTAGTTGGTTAGTTACCTGACCAAGTTATCTTTTTAAAAAAAGGGGGACCGGCAAGCTGCCTCAAATAAAACCACTTCTCAAACATTAAAAAAGTCCTCAGATTTTCATTTAAAGTAATATAATATAGACTATAGTCTGGAAAGGTTCCAAACTCTCTTTTATGTCTCATTGTCTCGTTTCAAATAATTGATGGTAAATAATTTTGGTGAATTTATTATCTAAAAAATATTATGTTTCGATGGGACCGTGAAAAACAAGAGAATTACTCTTTAATAAGCATCCCCAAAGATAAAATATATCCGTAATTTTACCAATAAATTTTGCAGCATTGCCAGTTGTCTGTTTAGATCTCTCTTCCCGTTCAACTCTTCCTCTTAGAACTTGTATACATGAGGCGATTCACGCGGCGTTGATCGTGCGTTAGCAAAATGGGTCACCGGACATACACAAGCGCTTGACGCGCGCTAACTCCTAACCTCAGCTTTCAGTATCAATATGGTAGTTGAAGAGGTAACATGTCCTTGGATTCTTTATCGTCGATATAAACGGAGTAAACAAAGGCAAAGACAATACTGGGTGCATCTTATTTTAAGGGATAAGCTAACTCACGCATGTTCATAACCCTATACCCAAAACTGAAGGAATATGAACATAAATTTGCCAACTAGTTAGAATGTCTATATTTTGTGGATTATCTCCACCTTCACTAACAATTTCCACCAGCTCATCCCAAGATGACCTCTTCCATAGCCAAATGGCTGAACTCTTCTGAATGTAATCGAAAAATCACCCTGCGTCTAAGCGTTTAGTCTCCATCATGACGAATGTCTACGGCAAAAGCGCTCGATCAACTGAACCGACCCTATGAATTCTGTATATCTCAGAGCGCGCGTCAAACGCGCGTTCGCAGGGGAAGCTTTGATGCGTGCGTTG
The DNA here is from genome assembly GCA_902141385.1 of Timema californicum. Classification (NCBI taxonomy): domain Eukaryota; kingdom Metazoa; phylum Arthropoda; class Insecta; order Phasmatodea; family Timematidae; genus Timema; species Timema californicum. Next base: position 581,804 of record CABFOW010000028.1, read on the forward strand.
TGTACGCGTCTATGCACTCCTATATGGTTCGCCAGCTCTTCATGTGTACAGAGCCTTACCCACACGCAACGTCAATAGTCTATTTCGTTCTCTCTTACTGCTCACCAGCCCCTATTTCTCTTAGCCCCACGCAACATCAATAGTCTATTTCGTTCTCTCTTACTGCTCACCAGCCCCTATTTCTCTTAGCCCCACGCAACGTCAATAGTCTATTTCGCTCTCTCTTACTGCTCACCAGCCCCTATTTATCTTACCCACACGCAACGTCAATAGTCTATTTCGCTCTCTCTTACTGCTCACCAGCCCCTATTTCTCTTACCCCCACGCAACATCAATAGTCTATTTCGCTCTCTCTTACTGCTCACCAGCCCCCCTTTCTCTTACCCCCACGCAACGTCAATAGTCTATTTCGTTCTCTCTTACTGCTCAACAGCCCTTCTTTCTCTTACTCACATGAAACGTCACTAATTAGTTTAATTATCTTAATGTCTCTCTTTGACAATCAATGAACTAAATGATATAAGACAAATTTAAAATACCTTAGGAATGTCGTTCTTATAGCTCTACTGAAATCACTTTTATTAATATTTTCAGGTTTTAAATCATCGTGTAGCTTTCACCACAATGCATATAGGTTTTTAAAATATGTTTCTTAACTGTAGGGTATATCAATCATAACGTTGACAAAGGTGTCAGTATCGTGTTGTCTAGTTTGTTGGTGTCAGGTAGGCTGTGTTTGAATCCTTCCATATGTATTGAGGTAATGTTTTCCAAAGCTGGCCCTCACTTTTCTCCCAAACATGTACTGAAACACATCCTTCAATTCTCACCTTCCTAATTATAGCCCGTTTAGTGTAAATATCCGGATAGCAAGGACAGAACAAGCATGTATAGATTCACACCAGACTATATGTATGTATTTTTAGCACCGCGTCTTACTACCCGTTCGGTTTGTACGCCTATTTACTAATAACAATTGTATTAAGGATTAGCAAGGTTGCATTTAGAGGATGTGTATACCGAACTCACATAGAGGGTGAGTGGAAAAGCTTAAGAAACAGAAATCTTAGTACACCCGACCGGGATCAAACCTTAATCTCCCAATCATCGGCTAGAAGAAGTGTGCCCTCGTTTACGGGAGAGTGAAAGGCCATTTTGGAAAACCTACCCTCGGTAAACCCGAACGAAATTATAACCTTTATCTCCCCGTCATCGGCGGTCTATTCCAACACAAGAGTACGGACGTGCCTTTGACCACGCGGCCACTAAAGTGGGGTTTTCTGTAGTTCCAAACCTCTTAACCTAGAAAAAAAAAGGTATTCTCACATGATAAGAATCGTGCTTTTGGCACCGTCTACACACGTTGTACACATGTAGCACGTAGACTAATAATACATGGGATGACATAATCGTATATACTTTCAAAAATAGTAAAATATTATGGTTTGGAATCATAGTTTCAACAATAAATAATAAGTAACTAATTTTCATTAAGTTTTCCTCAGTAAATAAACCATATCATCTTGTTAATAATTAAAAAAGCACTCTTCATATATACATTTTAGACAAACTAATTCAAAAAGTATTTTTAATTCAAACTTTCCAAAATCAGTTGTTGTTAAACTACACTCAAATTATTTATCTTCATAAAAATTAAATTATTTATTATTTATAACATAAAACAATCCTCACATTGAAATAAATTGTAAAAGACTTTTTCTAAATATCTCAAACTTTTTAAAAATTTTCATGAGAAAATTACCACTAAGCTAATTTATCCAAGAAAATATTATTTTTATGAATTAAAATAATTTCTGGATGGTAATTTTGAACAAAATAGTTAAAACAATTTTTGATAGATTTTTTAGCAATTTAGTTATCATCTCTTAAATAAACTTTTATAGTAAAATAAATATATAGAATTATTTTAGTTAAAAAATTTGTCAAATACCCACTTTGAATCAAATCATTAGAGCCTTATTTTTTAAAAGATTTCAAATTGGATCAAATCAGTCACTAGTAAATTACCCTGGAACGAATATTATTTAGAAAACAAGTCTTTTTTATGTTGTTTTTCATGTCAAACAATCGCCGAATATTAAACAAATTTGACAACATTATTTTTGAAAATGTCAAAATTTTTGAAAACTGATCATTACTAAACTATCAATGATTTAAAATTAAATAAACAGTCCCAAGGTATGACCATAAATACGAGTTACATAAATATCAAGTATGAACCAAATCCATTTAATCGCTTCGGCTGTAACCCCAGGGACTGATAGACAAACAGATAGAAGATAGATAATTGCAAGCCGCAATTTTTGGGGTTCGGGGGTGTATAAAATGTAAGGATTCATTATAACGACATGCCTGAAAATATTCACGATCATAATATATTTTTATTTATGAGAAAGTTAAAAACGAGTGTACATCTTCTTGGAAGTGGTTATCAATGTTGTCCCTTCAATTTTCACAACACTTTCTTCGTCAACAAAACAAATACATTTCAAATTTACTAGAATATTGCTCAAGATAAACTTAATAAAAATATATCTTTATAAATCTATACTAAGCCTCTTAATGTTATATAGCTGGGGTAGTTAATTTTATTTTTAAAGCTAACTAGTGTATTATAGAGGGATGAGATATTCAACATTAAACATGGTTCTCCATCCACTTGTCCGAGTACCTTGATTTCATTGTAACAAGCGTAGATAATAACCATCCCTAAACATGTGTTTTGAATGCCTCACGATCTTATCACACAGCTCTGTGTTTTTATAACAAGCAAGTGGTCATAAGTCATCCAAATGGCTTTATATGAATATTGGTCATAAAACTTTGTCATTAATGCGAATACTTGGACCTCTTAACATAGCTATGTCACCCTCAAGTTAGGAATACAATTCTTTAGACTAATTAGCCATGGTTTTAATATGCATTTATTATTACCTTTAAGGGCATTTTAGAACTATCTCTAAATTACCTGTATCTTGTCTGCTTTTATGAAAAGATTAACCAAGCTGTTTCCAAATGGTTTTCGAGTCACTGGTCTAGATAATATGTTTGGGCTAAGCTGAAATTAGTGTCTCAACGATATAATCAACGTACATTTAATTTATAAACTACACGGATTATGGTATGAGCCTATTCTATAATCTGCACACTGTTGTAACCTTCTAAAGATAAGGCTACCTTTAAGAGTAAATGAAGGGAACAAGCAAAAAGTACAAATACATATTTGTTTGAATGCATATAGTTAAAATCACACATAAAAAACTATAAAGATATATATATATATATATATATATATATATATAATATTGTTCTATATTTAACTATTTTAAAAAGTACATCCACTTTAAATTACATATTGTAGCCAAGTTGATTTGTGATATCGTACTCTTTTTATAGCTTACTGACCTCCCCTGAGAATGTCCTATTCCACGCTAAGTGGAGGTAAAAGGGGAAAGTTTTTGAGGGTCCAAAAATAAGGTCGAAGACTGACAGAGGGTGGCAAAGTAGGAATTTCACACTTACAGCCCCTTTAATGTCCTCACATAAACAGACGTTCCAACCACCCCCTTTTACTAGTCATCAGATAGAGAAAAAAAAGACGCTACAATCATTCCTGTATGACGGCAGCGGACCTTTCAAAGAAAGTCCTTAAACATTTTATGGCGCATGGAACTTCAGATTAGGGTTGAGTTTTTTTCCATTCCCCTTCTCTATTCTTTTCTGAGATGGGTTGGAGTGTTGTTTGGCGCTAAACTGATGGGGTTGAGGGACGTAAGGAAGAAATCACAAACTACTAACCACGTCCTTATGACTTTGTGGACAAGGACACTGAGTACAAATTTAAATGAGTTTGGTTTGAACCTGGCTGGCAACTTAATCACTTGGATATTTAAATATGAATTTTATATCGGGGAACATATATTTCAGTATTTAGTATAGTTTAAAGTTTTTTTTTTCTTGACGTTCACTATTATTTTGGGATGTATGCATTTTATGACACTATTCGAGTAGGTATGAAGAGTTATATATTCCCTTCAATTGTATTGGGATGCATTTTAATCTCACAAGAGGCTATCTAGCATCGTTCAAGGGCTAACAGTGAGCCGTTTGGTGGAACTCCTGGTGGCCACAGTAGGGAACAAATGTCCCATCGCAGGGCTCCTATTATCCACCATGGCCGTACCCTCTGAGCAGAGCCACGTGTGCAAGAGCAGACAATGAGCAGATTGGAACCACCAACCAGCAATGTAGAATTTTACAGGAAATGTAACCTTATTTACATGGGTATAGAAATGATAATCTTTCAATAAAAAAACACCTTCAATACAATTAGCCGAGATTCGAGTCACAACACCTCCATTGGCAGGCTAGAAGAGCCTAATATATAGCTCTCATGCACACCTATGACGACAGTGTTAAGAATTAGTGTGAGATATATTATATATCTATATGAATCGGGGAGTTATGTCTTATTTTATTTGGACATCTCGCTATTGAAAATTATTAAATAAATAACTTACTCCATAATAGAATCAAAGCAACTAGACACGCAAGTACTGTAAAAAGTACATTTTCTGATAGTTAAAAAGCTGCTGACTTGATTTTTTTTAGCACTGCATCTTACTAACTATTCAGGCTATGAAGCCTAAATACGTTAATGATTTAGGGAGGAAGAAGCTGAAATATAGGGAGAGTCTACCCACATTAGCGTAGAGGAAGAGTGTAAAACCATTTAGGAAAAATCACCCTCAGCACACCCGACAGAAATTCAAGCTCCGATATGTCATTGGCGGTCTAACCTATTGTAAGAGTAACGCCTTAGAATTTAGACCGTGTAGCCGCTGAAGTTGGTTTTTATGAATTCATTCAAACAACAAATAAATTTTACTGCAGCTGTAACTTGTGAGATATATTGTTAAACTAGATAGTTGTAAGATGATCGAGTTTAACTTTAGTTGATATTGGCTATAAAAAATGTTGTTCCAGTAAAAATGAGTCTCTGTTTAGTTTTATCAAAAGTAGATAGAATATAACCACATCAAGAACCCATTTTTAAAAAGGTTCTAATGAAAACTAAGCTTAGTCCTAAGTTAGTGTCGCAACTAGAAATTTACTTTAGGAAGATATATTATGATCAACGCTGTAGACAGAATTGAATTTAGGGGGGAAGATAGGGGTTAGAATGGGGAAGGGAGTCGTATTGGGGTATACTCACCCCTGACTGCTGGAGAACAAGAATATTTTTGAAAATTAAATTCTTCCAGAAACTACTTGGAGCTATTTTCTTTGTAGCTAAGGGGAGCGATATTAATCATGTGAGTTGTCTCGCAGACAATGTACTAAAGGTGCTACTTCTGTTGCCTACTTTTTTTGAAATGGGAATTAATTGATCTATATATTAATTCTACTTCGTATTAATCAAGATATTATTGAAATTATTGGCTTTTTTAGGGGTAGGGAAATAGAGGGTAAGTTAAATGCACTCCTTTTCCTCACCTGGATTTGCCATTGGCTTATATAATATTTGCTTGCACCTATTTATAACACTTTACAATATAAACTCTTTTCAGTTTGATGCCAATGATCCAGGGTGTAGGAGCAGAAGATTTGCGTGTCAGAAGAACTTTGTAGGTATTATGCCTATATTCATGATGAAAATGAAAAACAACTATGATATAAAAGAAAATCAACATCCTCAGTTTAATCAGCCAAAATTGAAAAATTGCGCTCCAGCATCCTGGGTCAAAGTAAAGTACAGTAATCATAAATCAACCTAACTTGTTACCATCATAGTGAAAATTATTATGTATTTTTTTTACTTCCTCTCAACCCCTCAGAAAAAAAGTATTGTGATCGTAAAAAATATTGAACTCGATATTTTTATATTTATCAAACAAAAAATGTTGTTTTCACAATGCCGTCTGTCTGTACTTCGGGCTTAAGCCTAAAATATTCAACCGATGGGGCTACATCTTGTTATCTAGGGTTTTCATAAGGTTAACCCGAGGGGCTTTTGGAATTAGATACCTAGATCTAAATTTAAGAGTAATTTACTAAAGGGCAAAAAGAGAAAAAAAAATATCGATTTTTCCGAAATTAGCTTTAACGATTTTGATTAAATTTGATATATATATGATTGTGTTTTATTAACCTAATAAGGAACATTTTTACTAAGATAATTCTCACATTCTTATCCGTCAATTCATGTAATCTGAAACCATAACATTTTATAAATAATAAAAATACCTATTAATTATTACTACTAATAAAATAATATGATGTTAAAGTTGACAAAGTAAAAGTTGTATTTTCTGAACATTTCTTCTCATCAAAGTCACGCTATAATACGCTTGACTCTATATTGTAGATAATTTATTTTAAAATTTGTCTTCTCTTCCTGTTATTTTACAATACAATGGTTTTAAGTATCTGACAGTATTGCTACTAGGTTGTACACACCCACATTGGTGGTCACGTAGTATATACAATATGTCAGTATAGCAATAGACTCTAATGCCGGTGATGGTGATATTGAGGTTAGAAGTTCGGCTGGGCGCATTGATGATGGTTTTCCAAATATTACTTTGGTTTCCCCATACTCTATCCACACAAACGAAAGGGCATCCTCCTGGTCCCTACCCCATATATTAAGGCCCTTGGTCCTATAGAGTGCTAGTCTAAAACTTATTGTGTGGGATGTTGGGTGGGAGGGTGAAAAGCGTGGCATGGCTTCATAACCGACCAAAGTATCCTTCCACGCCAACAAGAACAGATGGATCACGGTTTTGATGGCGCTAGCTACCGGACAGGCGAGATCATACGTTTGGAAATATCAGTTTTCTCGATAACGAGGGAAATGTTTATGTTCATATTTTCAACACCCCTTCTAAGATAATATACCGATGTTTATTAATTGTTATATTTTACTATATTTTGTTATGAAGCCAGCAGTTTTCTATTGATGAATGTCAATTTTATCGATATTTGATCACTGTTAAAATTATAGAGCAGGTGTGTATATAAAAAGTATAACTTAATCAACATGCTTCTATTCTTGAACAAACCGTTACTGGAAAGAAAATTGCAAAATAATAAAACTTCTTGAAGATATCCGTTTGTTCCCATGGATATGCATGTATACGCCAAATGAAAAGGGCCAATCACGTGAAGCTGTTAATAACTCTAGATTAAACATACTAAATTATTATTATTATTATTATTATTATTATTATTAGCACCGCGTCTTACTACCCGTTCGGGTTGTACGCACTTACGCTAATGTGTAATGGTAGGGTGAATGTGAGATGAAATGAAGGACCTACAGTTTTACGTGGAATCCGAACCACGGTGGAGACCTGGCATTCCTCACATTCACAAGATGTATTGTCAGAGGTGAAGGAAGGGTTTGGTAATCAGATAAATCTTTGCCGGGACCAAGGATCGAACCCCGGACGCCAGCATAGATGTCTGACACCTTACCCTTAGACCACCAGGTCACCAAACATACTAAAGAAAATTAAATAGAACCCGGTGGTAAGATAGAATTCCACGTCTTACTATTAGAGCCTGGGAAACACGACTTGACGAAATTGTACACCCCTTGTTCCTCATTAATAAGTTGCTTCAGGATCTCTCTAGTCCAGTCCAGAGAGCATTGTCTTTATCCTGTGTGTGTGGACATTAGTCCCGTCCGAGCGTGTCCGACAGTCTTCGGTGGACTTCAGGCGGGCTCAGCGCGACACAGGCTCATGTAGGGCGTATCAGTTAAGATCGGAGAATTCAAGGAACTCGTCCTGTTTTTTTGTTTGGTTCTGCAAATAAAACTTTCAAAGACGTTGCATACTAGGAGATTTTGAAGCTATTTTACGAACTTTAAGTGCTATTACACTTACTTTGATGCCAATGTATGAAATAGAAAGAAAGGGACTAATATGTGCAGCTCAACCTGCGAGGACTCTTGTTAACATAACGGTTACACTTCCACTCTTCCTTTGACGAGTTTACACTGTCACTATATTATTTGCACCATAAAAACATCGACTTACTTTAAAAAAATATTCTTTTCTTGTTTCCTATTCTATATATACATATGCTATCATGGACCTTTTTTTAATATACATTCTGGCAGGAAGACTCCTACAGACCGTTTTCGTGACCAAGCCAAATAGCCTAATTTGTTGATGATTTATAAAAAAAAGTAAAACAAACTAGTCAACTCTGGTTATAATGAACCTCTATATACTCAGACATTTTGTTCACTATGTCCAAAGTTCACTAAAACAATTTTTTTTAAATCTGAAAATAGTGGGTTATTGACAATCAAAATAAGAGTTAAAATACATTCGCTCTTTATTGAAATCTATTAATTTACCTTAAAACAATCTGTTATCTTCTGTTGTTTACTGTATTATGTTTTAAGTAATATTTCATTCCAGATCCTTCTATAAAGCCAGTGCTTTTTTCAGAATTGAGTTAACACTATCCATGTATTCAAAAACTAAGCTGAATAGAAAAGTATAATTTTTTTGAGTTCTATATACCATCTCGAAGAAAGAGATTAGTAAAAACAGTTACTAAATTGCCACAGACTGTTATTAACTGTCCTGTAACTTCTTTCCTGTTAATACAAGTCAGAAGACTCTAATTTACTTGCCGAAGACAAAGGTATTAAACTTAAACCAAGCCAATGAGTACAGTTACTGTATAAGCTCCTCCTCCCCCACCACATTCCATACTTTGTCAAGCTTTGTGCTACCTAAACAAGAACTCTAGTAGAGAATCGGTGTATTCAACTTTAAACAACCAAAAAGTTATGTTAAAAATAAATTGTGATGTTAGAATACAGATTCTTATTGAAAGTTTCAATTTATCTGTTCACTAAAACTGAAGTTGAGGGTTCATTATAAATTAATTTTTAAAAAACACATTGAAATGAGTGTGGGCTGGGACCAATGACTTAGGTTCACTGTAACTGAATGCTCACTATTGCCGAGTTCACTAAAACCAGAGTTGACTAATTAACAATAAAAATAATAGATTTTTGACACAGTAGGACTATTTTTAGAATTCTTTAAGAATTAAAGGTTTTGATTTCAACGCTTTATAATCAAAACTATATGAATAAATCGCAAGTTCATTAACATTGGGAGTCTTATCATGATCTGCCATGACGTCACCGGTAGACAACGTCCTTAAGATGGAACAAAAGGAATGAGTCGAACACATTATTTATTTATTTGAGATATTTAACGTACACTGTCTGAACCTAATAATCATATCTTCACACGAGAATTTCAAAGAACGCGAGAGCGAAAGGGTCTACCAATTTTGCTGGAAAAGGTACCTTAGCATATCTTCAAGGGTTCTTCTACATGCCGCAATTGTTATGGGACTGATGTCTTTAATTTCTCTCTGAAGGAAGTTGAGCTACGGATTTTAATCAGTCAAGAAAAATCCGCTGACTCCAGGTAGGCTTGAATCCACAAACATCAGGTCCTGAGGTGAGCAAATTACCTCAAGACCACTGAAGTTAACAGCAATTTATTAAGTTACTCATTTTGATGGGTATTTTTTTAAATTACTTTAACATTTTTAGACATAAATATGAAAGTTATTTGATTTTAAGTAATATTCCACTTAGCTCAGAAGTTACATTTTTAAAAAAATCCGTAACTTGAATTTATTTTATATTTAACGTGTATTTTATCAACAAACACACACACTTCTATAAAGCACTTCAATTAAAACTTACCTTATTATAAACCATTATAATACAGTACGCATAATACCCATTATAGTATGATTTGGTAGAGAAAAATTTTAAAAATAGAAGAATTATTGTTTGCTTTTACCATTAATAGCATTTTACTGTATTATTAGCGTTATTTTAAAGTTATTTTCAATATCTATCAAAAGTGACAGCTGCAGGTCAAATGATTTGAAAAATGAAAACGTGAATCTAGATCCAGTAACTTTTCTATCAGATGTACAAATTGGATTGTACAAACACAGCTATAAAATCTAGATATTTATAAATTAGATAGACCACTAGAAGTACAAAGAATAAAAATATATATAGAACTGCATCTTGCTGCCCGTTTGGGCTATACGCTTAAAGTACTAACTACGTTAATGGGTTAAAAATTGGTGAAGTTGAACTTAGATGAGGTGAACCCACATTTGTGTGGAGGGAAAGTGGAAAACTATTTAGGAAAGCCCACGCTCAGTTCACCCGACCGAGATTCGAGCATCGATCTCTCCATCCTCAGCAGTATAGCTCAATACGAAACTAGCGCATTAGCTAACTAAATCACCGAGCTGGGTTCTTAGAAGTAAACGTAATAAATATCCTCGTCAGTGTTCAATAATTGAACTACGCTCCACTAGAATTTTTTTAACAGCACGTCTAACTATCAGTTCGGGTTATACGCTTATTTACTAATCATGCTAATTGTTTTAGGGATGAGGAAGGTTATATTTATAAGAAAGTACCCACATTTGTGTAGAGGGATAGTTGAAAACCATTTAAGAAAAAAAACTCTCAGTACACCCGACCGAGATTAGAACTACAATCTACACGTTGTTGGCAGTCTAGTCAACTGCGGGACTAGCGCGTTAGACCATTCGGCCACCGAAATAGGTAACCTAGATATTGCTGTCAGCCTCTATTATTCAACCATACGGATGGTAATTAAACTACTTGATTACGTGTGAAAGGATAGTTTTTTCTTCCAGTAACAGGTATTAATGTTAAGATTCATTAAACTTCATGCTGTTGAGTCAGTATTTAGTATCACATTTAATGTGAGGTTTGATAACCTCTTGCCTAGAATATTTTAGTATTATAAGAAGATCCTAATCGGATTTAGAGATAAATGTTGATAAATATTTGGCTCAGCACCTGAAGTTAAACGTTTCAGCGCTCTATATAGCTGACAAGTTCAATAACATTATGGTCATTCGTTTGTTTGAATGAAATAAATATTATGTTTAGCAAGCATTAAATAAAAGTTGGGGTCTGGTATATTAGATTATTATCCTTAATTAATGACCTATATTAATATTTTGTTTGTTATAATAAGTGTAATTAATTAAATGAATCTTAATGAGTAGCCCTTTAAATTTTAAATAAAATAAAATTCTAACAAAACAAACATATTACTTGAGTTTCAAAAAATGAGTTTAAGACTTAATATTGTTCATGTTAAATACTAATTTAAGGAATATTTAAAGAATTGGTTTGCCACACAGGTATCAGGCTAAATAAAAATGTTAAATAAAATTATGTTAGTGTTGATTTTTCCTCTGTTTTAAAATAAGAAATTAATATTACGTTGGTTAAATATTTTCTTGGAACATTTGATTTACCATACTTTGTTTTACATATTGTTTGCTTCTTTTATTCTTTGACTCACAGACAAAACTATTCCAGACACTTACGTGAAGTACATTTTAAATATATATATCTATACATTTATGTCTCTGGTTGGTATGAGCTAGTCAACACGTTATCTCTATATTTCCCCAACAATAAACTTTAAATGTTTGTTTGATTTGTACGGTTCTTCCTCTTACTACGAAGAGAACACACGCAACAAAGTGTGTAATACTTTCATATCCTGTCCTGGATGTTCTATACCCGCAGAAAGATAAGAACTTCGACCTTCCCCCGTGAACCCCCACCCTTTTATATCCTACCAATATATTGCTTCAGACCTCTTCTTGGACTTCTACCACTCAAAGAATGCAAAATAATGTTTCTGGATGGTGGATAGGTGTCATTATTTCTTAGATGAGTTTGACCCCAATACCTAAAGACTGGTTCAATTTTTTTTCAGTTAATTCATCATTATAAGAAGGGACGTGTCGATTTCGCAAATTATATATATTCCCGAGAATGTTTGGAATTAAACTTGAGACTCTCAGTTCAGTATAATGAAGCGTCACTGACTGAAATAAAGTTTGAACTGCTTAAATTTAATGTTATTATTATTAGCACCGCGTCTTACTACCCGTTCGAGTTATACGCACTTACGCTAATGTGTAATGGTAGGGTGATTGTGAGATGAAATGGAGGACCTACAGTTTAACGTAGAATCCGAACCACGGTGGAGGCCTGGCATTCCCCACATTCACAGGATGTCTTGTCAAAGGTGAAGGAAGGGTTTGGTAATCAGATAAATCTGTGCCGGGACCGAGGATTGAACCCCGGCCGCCAGCACAGAAGTCTGATACCTTACCCCTAGACCGCCAGGTCACCAGATTTATGTTAAATATTAATATTTAGCACCGCGTCTTACTACCCGTTCGGGTTATACGCTTTAAGTACTAATTACTCTAATGGATTAGGAATTGGGAAGGTTTAATTAGAGGAAGCAAACCCGCATTTGCGTGGAGGGAGAATGGAAAACAATTTTAGGAAAAACCACCCCCAGTTCACCCGACCGAGATTCGAACCTCTATCTCCCCGTCCTCAGCAGTCGAGCTCAACACGACAAGCGCGTTAGCCAACTACGCCACCGAGGCGGGTTTTTAATGTTAAAATATTGATGAAGTACTACTTAATACAATACCAACATCATCAAATTAATCGGGTAAAACAAGGGTCATGGCATTGTTAAATGCAACTTTTAGAAGGATACTTAGAGAATGCCAACCAAATTTGATGACAGTGGATTAACTATCATCAAGCGCTGCCTGAGCTTCTTCTTACGAAATATTTCCATTCATGAGAAAATAAGTGATTGCAATTTGCAAAAAGATCCTCCAAACAGAAATAAATTATGTAGCCCAATGTTTATTGGTGAACTAAAGAGAGATGACAGCCTTTGTGGTCTAGTGGCAAGAGTTTATGGCTACGGATTCAGAGCTCCCAGGTTCGATCCCCAGCGTCTCTGGATATTTTTGTGAGACAAGGGGGTCCGGGATTAGATCAGACTCAGCCTCGTAAGGACAAATGAGGAGCTACTTTGAATGAAAAAGTAGTGACCCTGGTCTAGAAAACTTAGATTGACAATTGGATCATGTGACACGATCTATCTGACAATATTGTGACTATCATCGCCAACAGACAGCGGCCATTCGGTCGATTTAGGTCGATTGTGGACTGATGCCATGAAGTCAAGGGGAGAGAAAAGAACACTGCCTATGCGACACCGAAAGGCCTACTTGACATAAAGATTATAAGTTTTTTTTATGGCGAGGCTAATATGAACTGGAATTAATAAATAATATGACCCGGATGTCCAGTCAAATGCCTACTTATTAATTAAAATAAACTAAAATTGAACTAAAATAAACAAATAATGAGACATCGTAAAAGGTGAGCTCAAAAATCTTACTCCTATAATATTTTAATGTATGGTATCTTTCTTAACAAAATAAACTTTTTATGTTATAAAAAATTTCTGGATATTCCAACTTAAAAAAAGAAATTTTCTTAATTATTTTCATTTTTGAATGTGTTACAAAGCAATGTGAAAATGAAATAGCAGAGTTTTTTTTATAAAAAAAATTCAGTATTTCCATGACGTAAAGTGTAATGTCATTCCATATTTAGGTAACAAGACTGTACTTAATGAAAGAATACAAAAGGAGGGGAAAATAAGATAGTAGAAAAATTGGGCAACAAGAAATAATGAAACAAAGAAGGAACTTAAGTGTGTAGTAAGAAAATGTCAAGGGTTGATCCCTAAGGGGTTGATTTAACCCTTCTATTTCCTACCCTGTTGATCTATGTTAACCCCCAACCATAACTGTCCACACCCTTACCCAAGCCTCCCTTCAAGTGTCAAGGTAGGATTTGAAGGGGTTGATACCAGATATTAAGTTCTACTGCCAGTCTACCTACTTCTTCCTATTCCTCTTTCTTCACCTTCTAGAAATTAGCTCTAAAGATACAAGCAAACCAATTTGCAAGCTATCTTGAGTTCAACGCGCTGTTTGTTCAATTTATGTTATTCAAGGTTCAAGATTCATAACATTTAAGATATTAAACACTTTAGGGGAAAAAAAGGAAAATAAATATAGAACAGTGCTAATGTGGTTATACTTTATCCCTATTACTGTCCACATAAACAAGCGATACGAGAAACTCTGCAATTTGAGATTTTTAAGCTTATAATTAATAATTTAAACTCATAATTTTGTAAGCTCTCATCTATAAATTAGCCTACCTTATAGGTTTTCCAATTCTCATTTTGAGAATTTTTATTATTATTTTTCTATAGTAATCAACTGTAGGCGTATAACCCAAACGGGCAGTAAGACGCGGTGCTACAGAAAAAGTATTATTATTATTATTATTATTATTATTATTATTATTATTATTAGCACCGCGTCTTACTACCTGTTGGGGTTGTACGCACTTACGCTAATGTGTAGTGGTAGGGTGATTGTGAGATGAAATGGAGGACCTACAGTTTAACGTGGAATCCGAACCATGGTGGAGGCCTGGCATTCCCCACATTCACAAGATGTCTTGTCAGAGGTGGAGGAAGGGTTTGGTAATCAGATACATCTTTGCCGCGACCGAGGATTGAACCCCGGCCGCCAGCACTGAAGTCTGACACCTTACCCCTAGACCGCCAGGTCACAAAAAAAAAGTTAAAAAAAAGTAAGACGTGTACACAATGTGTAAGTATATAGGTCTGTATTAATTTTTCAAATTAATGAGAACTATTTGCTACCAAGGTCTTACTTATAGTTTATTTTGAAATGTAGATTGATTATAATTTAAACTAGTTATCAAACTAAATACAAGCTATAACTTTGATTTTGAACTTACATCTATAACTGTTTCCAGCCTGTGTCTTGGGTCAATTTTTTTCATTCAAGCCATATATTTACTACAGCCAGCTTGCTAGGTCTATCTTAGCTTCATATGCCTTATAAAATGACTTAAGATCAGGACAATAGAAACAGCCAGTCACCAGCCATTAATTTATCACTTTAAAAGGGTAAATCAACATTTCACAAATAATCCATTTTTTGGACATGCCAGGAATTTAACTCGGGAACCTTAGATTAATAGGCAGACATGCTACCGACTGAGATAAGATATCGGATAGATTTTTTATACAATGGTTTTAAAGAACTATATTTATAACATGACTTGCTATGTATTAAGCAAATTTATCTTTTAATTGATATTTTATGGTCAATTTAAAGCTGATTCATATTTGTGTGAAAAAATGATAAATAGTAATTCATTAACTGCACCTACTTTATATGTTTAAGTTATGTTTAACACATTTTATAGAAGAGTCCTTTTAAATCAACAAAAATTTAAACTGAATATTAAAGATTTTGTACTATTTTTTAAAAACTTTTTCAAATATAATTGTTTGAAACTATTAGACTATTTTTCTCCCGCCACATTCACTACCCGTTCGGACTATATTTTTAACACTAGTGTGGTACGATTGATCAGGGTAGAAGTTATAGAAAATATATCAGCATTTGTATGAAGGGATAGTGAGAAACCATTTAGGACAAAAACACCATCAGTTCATCCAACAAGAACTTGAATCCTGACCCTGCCTTTACCAGAAAACCAGACTAGGCAAACCACGCGCCCACCGAATATGTCTTTATGTCATTAAAGATCAAATCCTATCTCAAACTAAGCAAATAACCGCAAATTTCTAAAATTATACTCGACAAGTTTGGTAAATTAATTTCAAATTAATGACCAAATAAATTTTCTAAGAGTTCCTTCTTATGAGAACTGGACTATATAACAACCCTTTCTCAACGATTCTTCTTTCTTAGTTAAGAATCTGTGAGTGAAACCCTTTCTCCCACCCCCTCCTCAAACTGCCGTAAAGAAAAAGTTTTTAGGGCATAGTACATTGCTGGTCCTTAGACGAAGAGGAGGCAACCGTCACCCAGGAAGATTGGCACTTAATTTGGCGGCTCCTGGACCCGTCACTGGAAGGAATCCAGAAGAGAAAGAGAGCGAGAGAGAATTGTAGTTCTGGTCCTGGAGACTTCCATCACTCCAAAGAGAGACATGGACTCCAAGGGCAGTGCTGGAACTTGATGGGCGGCTGAAGGGAGTGGTTGAGGGGGGGCCTTGCTCAGGGGGGTCGTCAGTTCTCCCCTCTTACATCTGAAGGACACCAGATTACAAGCTAGAGAAGAGGTTCATAATATTTCGTCTACTTGCGTTTTATTCAAATAAACATTTCTTAAGAAAAATTGAAGAGATATAAAAAGTTGTTAAAATTATTTTAGATTCTTTGTTGTTAATAAATTATAATATAGACCATTCTTTTATCACTTTAATATGAAAATATCCATCACAATGAGCAAGTAGACAAATGAAAAAGACATCTTAATTTTGTCTGATTTACCAGTAATGGAAAGTAAGGGGCTCAAGTCTTGGCTGGTTGTAATGAGGTGTCATTTCTTAAATGATTTCACAATTTATTTTCTACATTCATTTAAGGTATTCAAAGTATGCTTTTTGAGCCGACTGATTATATCAGCATACGACTTATAAGCTAACTTGAATCTATTACAGACACAACACCCAGCCACCGGCAGTTTATTAATCACTATTAATCACTCTTTTTGGCCATGCCGGGAATTGATCCAGGAACTCTTAACTAAATAGACAGACACACTGCCAACTGATCTAAGGTGTCAGATATTCCCTATTCTCTACTTCACAAATGTAGATACACTTATTTTCAATCCATACCTTCCTTACAGTTCCATAGTGTTTAAATCGAGGCATGTTTTTGTGGGTTGGCGGCTTCCTTAAACATTGTCGTGTGTATAATCTCACCTAACTTACCCTAGTCTACAAAACCTATCCACCAGCATGTAGTGGATGTGGCAAGGACCGGACACAAAACATTGTAGTTGATAGCCACCAGAAACATTTCCGCGTGAATAATCTAACTTTACCTGACTTAAGCTACAGAGCCTAGCCACTCGCAAGTTGGGGTTGGGATAAGGGCAGAGTATGGATGTCAAATCCACGATCAAATCTTTATCGGTCTTGAATCCCACACCATATTCTTTAACATTACCTCATTATGTATGAATATGCGAATAACCTGAATGGATATTTAGACGTGGGGATTGGAGTAAAAATATAGGTTTATCAATTTTAATATTTTCTGTTACAACTAATTAAACTACGGGCTGACATAACTTATAATTCACACAAGAGACTTACAGACTAACTTATTTTTCTAGAAAAGAAAAAAACTCTTAACTCACCAGATGACGTTCCATCAGTGAGAAAGAGAAAATCCCCAATCTCACCAATTATACTTTTTTAGACGATGCCAATATTTGAGCTTGATACTTATATCAATAGACAAACCCACTGATGACTGAGTTAAGCTGGTAGACTATTTTTTATAAAATAACTATAACATTTTGTATATATCATTTTCTTCTATTCATTATATTGGCCTCTCACTTATTTATCAAATTAGTTTACAGGAAGTTATAAACTAAATCCGCTTAGATGGGCACGTAAGACCATGATGTAAAACTAATATTGTCTGGTTTAATAGTGATGAGAGGTGAAGATTCGAATCCAGGCTGTACTTTTATTTTTCATTTTTTTAATCTCCACGTCCACATCCGTTTCTGGGCTAAATATGTTTAACTACACAGATGAGTTAGAGGCTATAAAGGTATAACTTATAGGAAACGTATCAGCATTGCGAGGGGAAAACTAGGAAATAATTTAGAAAAAAATATCCTTAAAGCACCCAGCCAGAATTTGGGCTTCAAACTCTTCATCACCGCCAAACCAAACTCGATGAGCTTAAAGTTTAGTCTACGTTCCCACTAATGTGAGGATTATTAAAGGTTTAAATAAATTCAAACACATAAAAACCATTTAATTTGCTTGTAAAAGAATTCTTACATTTATGTATATATATATATTTATGTATATATATATATATGGGTGCTTGGACCAATTTGGAAGGATTAATTTTGACGTCCAAAATAATGTAGAATGCCAAGGTACACTCCACTAACAGAAAATGACTGTCTGCTAAGTGAATCAAGATATATTATTTAAATAAACCACCAAAATATCTACATTTCTTAACCTCTTTATGTTAGTGTTGGTATTCCTTTTATAGATAGTTTGAAATCATTAGTAAAACGATATTGATTTGTTTTGTTAAATATATTACTTTTAGCGTAATGTTTATTAAATATTAAACTTAATAAGTATAGATAAGGAATATGGTAGAGAGGAATAATTGCAACAACATTAACTTAGAGGGGACGAGGGGAAAACAAAGTTCAGTACACCCGATAGAGATTATAAGGTTGACCCATCCGCTCTACTGCGATACTGACGCCTTGGACCAAGCATGTACAACCTGTGGCACGCAAGCCACTTCCAGCCCCCCAGTATATTAGGTTCGAGCTCAAATTGAAATAC
The DNA here is from genome assembly GCA_902141385.1 of Timema californicum. NCBI lineage: Eukaryota > Metazoa > Arthropoda > Insecta > Phasmatodea > Timematidae > Timema > Timema californicum. The sequence continues at coordinate 600,249 of CABFOW010000028.1, forward strand.
TTCAAATTGCAGAAACAAACAACAAATTAGGCTCTTGTAACTGACGTAAATGCTTGCTAGGTTCCATGTAGTTTCCAGAATCGTAAGTTGGCATATACAACTACTTAGGTATGTATGTATGTATATATGTATGTATGTGTGTACGTATGTATGTATATATGTATGTATGTACGTATGTATGTATATATGTATGTGTGTATGTATGTATGTATGTATGTATGTATGTATGTATGTATGTATGTATGTATGTATGTAATGTATGTATGTATGTGTGTGTACTATATTTTTGCCTCAGGTAATATAAATCTCATCTCTGGACCTCACCTAGTTCTCCTATAACTTATGCGGCCCTGAATCAGGAAAAGGTTGGACAATGGACATGACTGTCTTAGAGCATGTGATTCGTTGTCAGTGACGCATATCTGTAAAAATAAGTTGTTGAAATGCAGGATTATAATTTTTTTTTACATGGAAAGCTACTGCTTCACCTTCTTAAAAATGTTCTTATAAGTACATTTCAAGTTTACCTAGACATACGAGGACACGCGCTCACACACACACACACACACACACACACACACACACACACATACACGCGACATGAAAGGGAAGCGTAAGAGCGACACGCTATCCCGCCATCACGTACCAACCAGAAGAGATCAATCTTAGAAAGGAAGGATGGTTGGTCCCTCCTCGTATGCTCTAAGACACTCCTTAAACCCGGTACCCCCCTTTTCCCTCCGTTTCATTAACAACGACTGAAGCCGTGTTCCTACTACCCGGGAACCTTTCTTTCACCCGACAACCACCGACGGCTCCAAGATCCAAAGCGCCTCTCTCGAAATAAACTAGATAGTATGTAGTAGAATTCTTGTTGAGTATACTGAGGGTGTCTATCTTTATTGGTTTAACACTCTCTCTCTCTCTCTCCACGCAAATGAGGGTAAATTTATTCTAAATTATACCTTCTTCATGGGTCATCCCTTCGCCATTAATATAAATACTGTATGTGGTTTGTGCGGATCAGTAATAAAGCGATGAGAATGGACCATCATATCCATCCCGAGGGAATATTTTAAGAGAGTAGATTTCGTTAAAACATATTTGAAGCGGCACTTGCTTGGATAAAAGAAATACCACTTTTACCTATACCTCTTTCTTAAGATCCCTTCTCACAGATGATTAATTGGGATAACTTATTAAATACAAGACTGCGCTTGATCTAGAATGAAAAATAATCTTAAGTTGTCTGCATTATTTACTTGACCACAACAAAAATCAAATCAGTTTCATGATTCTCTAAACACGCTTCGATTGGCGTATGGTTTAAGGCGTCGCTCATTAAATATACTAGACTGCCTAATACGGGGAGATTAGGGTTTGATCCCATTAGGGTATACTGAGATTGGTTTTCACTAAATGGGTTTACACTCTCCCGCCATGCAAATTCTGGTACACTTCATCTGAATTAAGCCATCCTAGTCCCCAACACATTATAGTAATTAGTACCTAGTCGTATAATTCGAAAGGGTAGTAAGACGTGGTGCAAGAATACATTTTTTAATCAACTAACCACCGTAGGTATTTCTAAAATATATTAATTATTTAAAAATATTTTAGTCTCAATCACAGTGTCTTTTTTACCCGCCTTGGTGGCGTAGTTGGCTAACGCACTTGTCGTGTTTAGCTCGACTGCTGAGGACGGGGATATCAGGGTTCGAATCTCGGTCGGGTGAACTGGGGGGGGTTCCTAAACGGTTTTCCACTCTCCCTCCATGCAAATGCGAGTTCACTTCCTCTAGTTTAACCTTCCCAAGTCCTAATCCATTAGAATAATTAGTACTTAAAGCGTGTAACCCAAATGGGTAGTAAGACGCGGTGCTAAATATTATTATTATTATTCACACTGTCTTTAAAAGCAGAATACAGAAAGCTTCACCACCGCACAAAGTCTGAATCAAGCTACATTATCCACCTAAGTTAGTTGCTATCCGTGTAGGGCGGGCTCTTGATAGCCCATTTGACAAGCGACTACATTGTATAGTGTATAATATGATTAAGACCTTCTTCGGTGGCCTAATGGTCTATGGCTCTACTCTAGCAGTAGATTAGACTGCTGATAACCGGTAGACTCATGGTCTATGGCACTACTCTAGCATTAGACTAGACTGCTGATAACGGGTGGCCTCATGGTCTATAGCGCTACTCTAGCAGTAGACTAGATTGCTGATAACCGGTAGCCTCATGGTCTATGGCACTACTCTAGCAGTAGACTAGACTGCTGAATAACCGGTAGCCTCATGGTCTATGGCACTACTCTAGCAGTAGACTAGACTGCCGATAGCCTGTAGCCTCATGGTCTATGGCACTACTCTAGCAGTATACTAGACAGCTGATAACCGGTAGCCTCATGGTCTATGGCTCTACTCTAGCAGTATACTAGACTGCTGATAACTGGTGGCCACATGGTCTATGGCACTACTCTAGCAGTAGACTAGACTGCTGATAACGGGTGGCCTCATGGTCTATAGCGCTACTCTAGCAGTAGATTAGATTGCTGATAATGGGGAGATCAAGGAGACGGTGGTTTTTCCAAAAAGAGTTTTCACTTTCCATCCACGAAAATTCGGATACCCTTTTTATAAATATAGGCTTCTTCATCCCTAAAACAATTAGCGTAATTATTAGTAAAGTGTATATCCCGAACGGGTAGTAAGACATGTTGCTTAGAAATAATAATATATAATTACGCTTGGACCAGAAATTGCATCCTCCCTTTCTTACGCGCTCCCTCCAAAGTAGAATTAAACTCTTTAAAATATTGTCAAATGTTTTTTAAATCGACACGATCTTTAAAACATAAAAAAACTCATAGAATTTTGAATTAAATATTCTTTTCAAAATATTAAAGGTATTTTTTAAAGTGCTTGATACTTTTTTGCTGGTAATTTTTAGCTATTTTACTAGTTGTATAGTTAAGGTATTAGTTCTTGATTATTTCATTAATATTTTAGCCCATTTTAGTTAAGGAATTTCAAAAACTTCCCTTAAAACTTGCACCAGCGTTAAAATTGTAATCAAGGAAATTCCCCAATATTCAAATTCAAACAAAATAAAAATATATTATGATAATCAAATAAAAACTTAATACACTTAGTAGGGACTCAAATCCTGACCTATGAGGTTTGAATCCACTGGTAGTAGTATCCAAGTGGTAAACACCTACAGTTATCATGATTGTGTTTCGTTATAACTCGTAAACGATTCAATTCTCAAGTTTCATAACTAGAAGAACAGGACGTGATTTAAACACGTTACTATTCGAATGACGCCTCAATAATACTCCCCTTCTGTGCGTGAGGAAGATAGGCTACTAACCCCCTCCCTTGCGAAGTTGGGACTGTCCGAAAGTTCTTTACGAGCCCTGAAACCCACCTCCCTCATCGGGACACACCGTGCCGATTTATGACCCTGCCCCGATAATTAAGGTCTTTCAAGCCCCCCTCATTCGAGGGAGTAGACCCAATACTGGACTCTCACTACTTTCATCTCATACACTCGTCTGAAGTACTAGGCCGAGTTCACAATGCATTTTATAAACTATTATTATTATTATTATTATTATTATTATTATTAGCACCGCGTCTTACTACCCGTTCGGGTCATACGCACTTACGCTAATGTGTAATGGTAGGGTGATTGTGAGATGAAATGAAGAACCTACAGTTTAACGTGGAATCCAAACCACGGTGGAGGCCTGACATTCCCCACATTCATAAGATGTCTTGTCAGAGGTGAAGGAAGGGTTTCGTAATCAGATAAATCTTTGCTGCGACCGAGGATTGAACCCCGGCCACCAGCATAGAAGTCCGACACCTTACCCCTAGACCGCCAGGTCACCATTCTATAAAGACTCGTGACTTATATCTTAAAACACTCACCCACAGTGTAAGGGTGAGTTCACAAAGTATTTTCTACTCATTACTTTCATTCCATACACTTGTCAAAAGTGCTAGGGTGAGCTCACAGTATTAGGGTGGGCTCAAAAAGTGTTTTCTATACTCTAACTACTTTCATCACATACACTTGTCCAAAGTGTTAGGGCAAGCTCACAGTGTAAGGGTGAGCTCACAAAGTATTTACTATACTCTCATTACTTCTCTTTCATACACTCGGTACATAGTGTTAAGGTGGGCTCACAAAGTATTTAATAGACTCACACTACTTCTATCTCATACACTCATCAGGAGTGTTGAGGCGTGTTCACAGATTATTTACTGGACTACCAATACTTTTATCACATACACATCCACAATTTAAAGGCGAGTTCATAAGGTCTTGGCTCACTTCTTCTATTCCATACACTCATCCGGAATGTTGAGGCGTTTTCACAGATTATTTACTGGACTATCACTACTTCCATCTCTTACACATCCACACTGTAAAGGTGAGTTCACAGAGTCCAGGCTCAATTCTTCTATCCCATACACTCAACCGAAGTGTTGAGGCAGATTATTTACTGGGTTATCAATACTGAACTTCTCTCACATACACTAGTCTGTAGTGTAAAGACGAATTCACAAAGCTTATACTGGATTTCTATCACACATACACTCATACATAGGGTAAGGTTGAGTTCACAAAGTCTAGACTAAGTATTTCCTTTCAAAGCAGGCATTCAGACTGTAAGGATAATTTCTAAAATATTCACGATAATGGAAGCTGAAACAGTGCACAAAGATCTGAAATCAATGGCAACCAATACCGAATTGGTCATATTACTATATCTTCTATTTATTTAATCATATAATTTTACAAGATAAAAGCATAGCTATAAATTATTTATACATTCATTGAGAGTTATACTATGGTTGGGCACCCAAACAGGTTATTCCAATATTAATGGGGTAAAAATGTCGAAGTTTAATTACCGTTTGGGTTGTATGCTTATTTACTAATTACACTAGTGTTATAGGGATAAGTAAGGTTATATTTATAGAAAGTGTATAAACATTTACCTAGAGGGAGAGTGTAAAACCATTTTGGGAAAAAAACACTCTCAGTATACCCGGACGGGGTTTGAACATTTATCTCCCCATCATCGGCAATCTAGTCTACTGCGAGAGTAGTGCGTTAGAATATACGGCCACCAAAGCTAGTTCTGACACTACTGGGTCAGGAATGAGGAATATAGGGATTAAAGGAATTATACCTACATTTGCTTGAAAGTAGATTGAGAAATCCTTTAGTAAACAAAACAATAAAATGCACCTGGTTCGGCTACAAAATCTAGTCCACCCTTCACCGGAAAAATATACAATACGGGACTGACGACATAGTCCGCTTGACCACATATGTTAATGCCTGTTATTACAAGCCACGTTAATAAAATTCCGCTCATATCTTCTCGATTGTTTTCCTTGGCTATCTGTGTTGCCGTGCCAAGGGCCCTGTTCTTTTGTTAAATGTTTAACGTCTCTCATTACCATAGCAACGGCGAACGCATTATAATACGCAATCGGTATTAATTATAGAAACTTATCGCTATCTTACGTTACTTCCAAAAGAAGCCTCTAAAGTTCCAACTCGTAGTATCTGTTGATTTACACAATTTATCTGTTTATCAGTGTATTTTTCAACATTATTAGAAATTCTGATTAGAAACAGTTTATATCAATGAAAGGCTTGTGCTTTAACAAAAAGAGCTAGAAACTATATTATAATAACTTTCTCAAATATCAGTACGACCAACCGGGATTCAAATCCCGCTAAGCAATGGACAAATCAACTTTTTTAAATTCATTTGATCAATTTTTACTTTCTCACGACCCTTCTGGTTGAGAAAGTATTGTGCTGGTCAAAATAATCGAATTCGAGATTGAGTCGTGATTTTAACAAAGCCGTCAGGTGACCTGGTGGTCTAGGGGTAAGGTGTCTGACTTCTGTTCTGGGGGTTCGGGGCTCAATCCTTGGTCCCGGCAAAGATTTATCTGATTGCCAAACCCTTCCCTCCCCTCTGACAAGACGTGTATTAATCACAACTTGTGAATGTGTGGAATGCCAGGCCTCCACCGTGGTTTGGATCCCACGTTAAACTGTAAGTCCTCCAAATAACAAAGCCACCTGTCTGTTTTGTGGCTGTGAATATGGGGAATGCCAGGCCACCACCGTGGTTGGGATTTCACGTTAAACTGTAGGTCCTCCATTTCATCTCACAATCACCCTACCATTACACATTAGCGTAAGTGCGTATAACCCGAACGGGTAGTAAGACGCGGGGCTAATAATAATAATAATAATGTTTTGTGGCTTAAAACATTATATTTTGTTTTAAATTTTTTATTGAAATAATTATTGTTTTTAGATCTTTTCATTATTCTTTCTCATGTTTTGTAAATAATATTTTCCTACATCGGGACATGGAAAGTAACTCTCCGTTTCTGGGTTGGACGCAATTTGCTCTAGTTTAAGATAAAGGAGCGAAAAAGTCTGTGTTTGGCACAATATTATTTATTATTTCTTGTGAAAAAAGCTAATATTTAAAGGTTTTTACCAAATTTTCAAATCAATGCCTATGTGAATGAACCTTATTATTTTTATGCCACAGTAAAAAGTGTTTGAATTAGTGAATTAGGTCTTAAAGCATTCTTAATTTGTAGATACATTTTAAAATTGGATTAAAATTTCATACCTTGCCACAGCTTGATAAGTATAGAACATTTAATGCCAGGTATATGATATGTAATTTGAAAGGAATAACAATAATCATTAATAATAATAATATTTAGCACCGCGTCTTACTACCCGTTCAGGTTATACGCTTTAAGTACTAATTACGCCAACGGAATAGGAATTTGAAAGGGTGAATTAGAGGAAGGGGACCCGCATTTGCGTGGAGGGAGAGTGGAAAACCATTTAGGGAAAACCACCCCCAGTTCACCCGACCGAGATTTGAACCTCAATCTCCCCGTCCTCAGCGGTTGAGCTCAACACGACTAACGCGTTAGCCAACTACACCACCGAGGCGGGTAGTAATCATTAATGCCACTATAATCTAGAATGAAGAAAATGACTAGTTTATGGTAAAATTTCCCTACCAAAGAATTTATATTTGATTTAGTACGTTTTAGCTTTTAGTAATATTTATCAGTGCCAAAAATCTGATTTAAAATGATATGGTCAGGATTAATTTCAATCAAATGCACCTACTTTTGCATGGACAAAAGATGAGAATTGGTAATATAGAAATATATACATCCTATAGGCCCCCAGTCAAGCATACATACATTTTTATATTATTACTATTATAGTTATCTAACTTTCTCTTACAAATCAACATTTTACCAACACAAGACCTACAAACTAACTTAATTTAAAATAGACACATCAACTAATCCCTTAGCCATAAATTCATCTCTTTGAATGGCTAAAATCCAATCTCTTCAAAGCGACATATTGGGTTTACTGAGAATTGAACCATGGAGTCTTATAAAATAACACAAGCTTGCCTAAGAATGAACTAAAGTAGGTATTTGAAATCTTCCATCTCAGGCTAGAGCTTGACCAATTCACACTTTACTTACCTCTAGTGATCCATCAAAATACTTCAGTGCTTGGCTACAACGTCGTAAATACTCTTTGTCCGTCATAGCCCGCATTCTTATGAATACATAAATCAAAGATCCATCCAAAATATTTGATTGCAAAGTATGCCAATATAAACACATGTCATCGAGAGATCGTCATGCGTCAGACCCAGTTTTCACTAGACCATCAATTTCACATTCCTTAGTCGGGAGAATAGGCTACAGACAGCCACAAGAGTAAACTAATGACGCCGTGGAAGGAGACGTCGGGACGCCAACAAATTGTTACAGGAAGATGACAAACTGATGCTATCACAAGTGAGACGTACGCTACCCGGCTATCACTATCCTTGTTGTGAGATCTATGAAAGCTTATTACCACGATAAATGTTTTTCAAATTGTGGGTTGGGAAAATTGACATTTTAAAGAAATTCGTCCGGTCACTTTGGGATTTGAACATAACTGTATAAACTTTTAATAAATGCATATAGAAAAACAAAATTACATCCATTGCTGTTTCTAGCCTATGACCTGTGTCAGTATTTTTTATTCAAGCCATATATATTTTCCACTACCGGCTTGCTAGGCCTGCCATAATATAACTTCAGACTAGGACAGGCACAACATCCAGTCCCCGGCCGTTAATTCATCACTGTGGAAATGTAAACCCACATTCCACCAACAATGCATTTTTCTGCTATGCCAGGAATCAAACACGGGACCCTTATATCAGTGTATATTCACGCTACTGATGGAAGTAAGGTGTCAGATATAAATAATTAATATTTCGTTTAAAAAAACTGATTGATTTTAAAATTATTTTTAAAAATAAAGGTGTAGAAAATTGAAAACGTTAAGGTTTGTATAAAAATAGTGTGCCTGATTTTAACGACCCAGTTGGTATCGTGTTTGTATACTAATCATCATCAAGTGTTTCATGCCCAAATATATAACCAGTGTTACAATTAGGATTTATTTCTCTTTTATAAATATAAATCAACGTCTGAGGGAATGTATTTTAATCCTGATTTAGATTTAAGTTAGTATTTAAGTCATACACTGATATTAACAGTTAGTTAACCGGCCCCCGTGGTATAGTGGTCAGTGCATCTGGCTACAAATCTATGGGTCCGATGGTTCAATTCCTGGCGTTAAGCTAAGAATAAGCTTAATTGCCGTTGACAGGAAGGTCAAGACTTGAACCTAGGCAGGATGCAGGTTATTTTACGTGTATCTCATTACTATGTTTTCTCTACTCTCTTTTCTCGTATGCTTGCTCCCTTACAACAAACTATCCGTTAAATTTCTACCTCTTTTATGTATCTGGTTAATAAATGAGGTATTAAAAAGTACAACCAAACAGGATTTTTGAGCATTCCAAACAAATGTGATGAATTATTTTTTTATCTTGTTTTAAGTGATTTTTCTTACCACGTTTAATTACTCTTTAGAACCATCCGCACTTGATTAAAATAATGATTTTGGGATGAGTAAACTATATTTTAGAAGAAATGTGCTATCATTAATGTAGAGGAGCAGTGGCAAACAATGTATCAAGAAACAACACCGAATATACCACGTCGGAATTCGAGACATGACCTCTTCGTCACCGACAAAACAGACAAAATGGATTTGAGACCTTTGTTCACGTTCTAACAAATGAAAGTATTAATATTTAAAAGTTACCTCATATTCCATAGAATGGGAGTTTTATCTCTAAGCTGTCAAGACCAGGACTTTAATTATTGTTTAAATATTTATTGACTTGTTCTGAATATCTAATAATTTTATCCAATTGTGTTAAATATAATTTTAAGAAAATACATCTAGACATGAGATTTAAACTTGGGATCTTTGGTTTAGCGTGTCCCCCACCAAGATATCCAGCTATCACCACATGTTCAGGGACATTATTCAATATTCCTTGAAATATGACTGAAAAATAACCTTGAATAGGGGAAATTTCCTGGACAGACTCCGCACTCGGTTTAAGACGGGAGTGTAAGGAAGTGAGAATGGGCAAGTGTTTTTGAAGCTTTTATATAAAAATCTTTTTTTTCCCACCCCCCAAATAATTAAAATATTTCTCTAACTGAAACATAGATTTTAATTTTCTTCGCATGGAGTTATCAACAGTTGTTGCATACCTGTCATGAGAATAGCGGCATTAGATGAAAAACCTTTCAAACTAAGAAAAATAGTTATCATTCCTTTCCAGAACACAATTGACATATTAAAGATTTGTGGAGGTCACCATTTGAATAAATTTAAACTATATTTCAAGTGGTGAATTATTTGATTTATTTTGAGCAAAAGATAATTTTGATATAAAAACTAAGAAACTCACACTTTTTATTGCGTACTCTATACTCCCACTTTGAGGTCCCCATTTATATTCCCGTGACCAAGTGTAATTTTTCAACTATATTTGGTTATTCTTAAGGATATTCCCAGAAACGGGTGATTCCATTATTGAAGTTTAATTTCCACCTTCATATATTAATTTTGGAGTAATTGATGATTTGGCTCAAAATTAGCGTGCACGACTGGCACACTCAGCTCTGATACGGGCAAGTTGTCGAGATTAAACTATAGCTACAGTGGAAAGAAATTAAGATGACATTTCACATTAGGATTCTCACTACATTCTTTGGAGAAACACTTTTTCTCTCCGTGTTTCTTTAATTTAATGTTTACTACAGATGCCCTTATATAAGTTTTTCTAAACTAACCTAATAATAAAAATAGTTTTAGAGTAAATTCAATAAAGTATATTCATTTAAAAAAAATTACTGGTGTAATTCATTATGTCTAAGCTTGAAAAAGGAATTTAGCTGCAGTCTGATTTAGATAGAAAGTGATATAACGTACTAGAACAATTTTAATATAATTATATGTAAATTCTTGCAATTTGAAATTATCTAAGTATCAATAAAATAACACTAATACTAAAATTGAATATTATCAATGTTGACTACCAAAAATATGATTTTTTTTTATATTAGAAACCTACTGTTCTTATCTTGACTACTACAATAGCCTCATGGAGAATTTTCTTTACCAAGAAATGCTAAAGCAATGGAGATAACAAAATTGTAAAATCCTCCTTCCAAGCCGACCACATTTTTACGTCATTTGTGTCAGAAGGGAGGGGGACATGCCTTTATTATATTATGCCTAGAGATCATGACTTAACAAGAGAGAAATAGAGAAAAGATTAGTAAAAATTGACCAAGATTAAAGAAGAATAGAGGAAAAGTTAGTTAATTATAACACAGAGAAACTACTCTTTGTAGAAATTAATGATGCCAAAGCGTGGACAGAGAGAAAGATACATTAAAGAGGTTAGTAAAAATTGAATTATATGAAAGAAGAGGAGATAAATTGTAGCTAAATAGAACACAGAGAAAATATTAAATGTAGATTTGAATGAAAGTGAATAGCAAGAAAACTAATTTAGAATGGAACTTAAAAAAAAAAAACCACCACGAAATAGAGGTTAGCAATAATGTGCTCGGAAGGACATACGAAAGAGGAGGGGGAGACAGACCGAAATTTGACCACAATAAAAGATCTCACCGCTCGATCATTTCAATACTTATTTTCATCTTAAGCTACCCCCTCCCCCACTTTATTTCGGACATGACTCCTATTGTTTCGTAATGAGGACAAAATTTAATTTGTGGAAATTTTGATGACGGTAGCTAAGTTGTCATCATATATGTTCCCTCCATCTTTTCTTTAGGTGAAATTAGCTTCTAACCCGAATCTACAACCTAAAATTGGGCTATTTAGTAATTAGTTGAACTAGTGCGTTTATTACTATGGCAACTAATGATAGTATAGATCAGCGGTTCTCAAACTGTGTTGCGGAAAATTGGTATGCCATGAACCCCTCAAGATTGTTCTGCCAAATATTGATCAATGTGTAAACATAATTTCTCTGCAAAATATTAATATTCCCACCTTTTTCGAACATCAAATCAATAAAATGGGGGGAAAACTTTCAAAAATCAAACATAAAACGAGAGTCACCTTATCGTGTATACGCCCTAATATTACTGAAATAACTAAAAAAACACGTTCAAGTTTCACATTAATATATCAATTGATTATTAGTAATAATAATAATAATAATAATAATAATAATAATAATAATTCATTTTGATTTACTATTATAATAATTTATTATTTTTTCTTAATTTAAGAATGTAAAAAGCATTAATAATATACAAATTTGAACATTTTAATTTAATTGTGTTAATACAATGTTTATTTGTTTCAAAATTCCAAAACCTCCTCTTTTTTCAATTGCTGCTTTCTCTTTAATCCCTCCAAGTGTGCACCCAAAAATTCTATTGATCAAAAGAACATAAAGTGTTTGAGAACCGCTGATCTAAAGAGTATGGCTGGACATACAATTTAAAAGGGATTGTATCCAATTAAAAAATAAAAAATCAACTAAGAATACCTCTCAGAGATTCACAATCCGACTTTTCCGTAAATGGTAAACTAGACTAAACGATAGTGACGCCTTTTTTAAAATGTCCACTGATGTGAGTAATGTTAGTGTAAGTTGCCCATAGGTGGGTTATAAGACACATAGCATTGATAAAACTATGTAATGAAATCTAAAAATCTAAAATATGTTGGGATGGAGGGGAACGTGAACTAAAATATTTATCAATGCAGTTTTCATGACAAAAGTATTTTTTGATCAAAATTAAATAAAATATTCCTTCCTTGGATACACTTAGATTAATTTTTCCAAGTATAGTTGTACCAAATGTTCTTGAATATTAATTGTCATAATACACATCGCAACATTTTCCCAGCAGATTTTTAAATCAAGAGAAAGAGAAAATCCTGGTCAAATTAGACATTGCCTGTGATGGATATAAAAAAACTTTTGGGACAATATTATGTGTAGAAAATTAAACTAGCTGTATATATTAAAAAAAAACTCCATGACCTCCAACAGAAAGCGAGCTATAGCGACCGAGCGTACCCGCTTGTTAGCAAAGATACTGCTAACATATGTGGAGCTAGGGTCTAATGTGGTCAGCGAAATGAGTCCACCAGTAGTTAATTTCAGTTTTCTAGACTTAGGACGCTTCTTCAAATAGCTCCTCACTTGTACCCACGAGACTGAGTTTGATCACGGTACATATCCGCTACTTCTCAGAAAAACTGGAAGCGTCTCTGATCGAACCCGGAACTTCTGGGTCAGAGGTCGGGACCACTAGAAGACAGAGGCTCTCAACCCTACTAAAGCAATGTATTAACTTATATTTTATTTTTCACAACATCCGAAAGATATGAGCCATTACTCGAGTTACCTTATCACCTCATTATCCAGCTACGTCATAGGTATATACGTGTGGCCAGTTGGTCTAGGACTGCTGGGTGCTGGGAAGACTGGGCGCCAAGACAACTGGGTGCCAGTGTTAGAACGTAATAATGGTTTTTCACGTAAATATTAATTTTTGGAGTTGTTTAAAAAAAATCATAACACAGGTGCCTTAATTTGTTTGTATTTATAACGTTAGACTACTTGATATTTTAAAATTAAAGAAACTCAAACACATAAAAAACATGAAAAATACCTAACCTAACCTAAACTAGCTTAGCCTAACCTAATTTTAGTTTTTTTCTACAACTAAAACACACATTTTTCGTGTTTTTTTTTACAAATAAACACATTTTTAAGGCTGCACTAACTTTATAAATACAAACAAATTAAGGTTTATATGCTATGATTTTTTTAAAACAACTCCAAAAATGAATATTAACGTAAAAAACAATCATTACGTTTCTGCATTTTCGCCCATTTGTCTTGGCACCCAGTCTTTACAGTGACCATTTTTCCGGATCCAGTGGTCAGTGTGTCTAGCTTTGAACCGAAGGGTTTGAGCTCAATCCTGATAGGTTTAACTAAAGGTAGTCATAAATGGGAATTTTGCTTCAAAGATGTGGTTTGAGGTAAATATTTTAATGACCATCTTACCCCTTTCATCACAATATATCGTCCCATATTTTTTGAACAGGTCAAGCAATACTTATTTGCATAGTTTCCAACAGTAGCGGGAAGATGAGTTATCTCAGCTGTCCATAAAATCTCGCCACGGTATTGTGAACGACTTTCCACTTCTGAATCGGCCATCACACGGTAATTCACCTCTTCATTGTTTCCACCAGGCAGTAATGACAGCAATAAAAGGTAATGATGGTCATACTTGGGTAGCTTCAACAGCGACCACCAACCTGCAATTATCACAATACACTTTTATTACATTCCAACAATTCCTTTCTTTCATTTCTTCAAACTTGATATCGTTATTACAGCCCCACTTATTTCCCTCTGCTGAATTGTATAAAATAAGATTTTGACTAAATCGAATCTCGATCAGCCAGGATACATCAAATAATGATCAACTATTATAATTAGCATGAATAATATATTATTGGTATGAAGGCTTGCACATTGAAATGAAAACACTAAGATCTTGATATTGAAGTTGGTAAATAGCTGCTATAGTTTTGTTTCCATTAATCTAAGTTAAACGTTCCAATTTAGCTATATATTGTGTGGATACAATTTAAAGAATACTAAGTCATTCGGGTAGTTACACATAAAAGGTCCCCGGATAGCGGCAGAAATTGAGTCAGCCCTCATAATTTAGTATAAAAAAAGCGCTACTAAATAAAAAAACTATTTCAAATAAAAATGTTTTCAGAACAAATGGTATTTAGTTTTCAAAATAAATATATTTCTGATTTCTTACAGTGACAATCCCACGGGCGTCGTTAGCCAGAGGAACAAAGGTGTCACGCCCCCACTCCATCCTGATCCGCAATTATCTTTTCAAATTGGACTTTCTTAATACGGTAAAAGAAACATTGATTTGTTTAGTTCTAAAATTTGAAAATCTACCTTTAGAATAATGCATGAGCTATTAAAGTAACTTTTTCAATTATAATTTTCCTATAGTAATCTAGGGAATAACAAATTTGGAGAGCTATTTTTTTTTTCAAAAAATCAAATATTTAATCCTTAAATAAATAATATGGCCTAAATATTGTAAGGTAGTTACTACTTACTTATTCTATGGCATTAGTAACTAGAAAGTTCATTTCTGCACTCACTGAAGTACACCACCTATCCCTATCTTGAGCTGGTTCTATCCAGTCCACCTCATTACACCTTATCTCTTTCAGGTTCATTCTAATTTTATTCCTCCCATATACATCTAGGTCCTCCCATTGGCCTCTTCCTATTTGTTTGCCAGTCACTACTCTGAACATGGTTCTAGATTACTCCACTCACACTTAATGTCCAGCCCACCGTAATCTAAGAGACTTGATTATACCAACAATGCCTTGTAATGAGTACAGAGTATGTAGCTCATCAATATTTAACCTCCTAGAATCCTCAGTGGTATCATCTCTTTTTGAACTAAATGTGTTCTTAATAACCTTTTTTTCGACCACCCTAAACTTCTTTTTGTAGTAAAAGCCAAGAGAGCATGTTTTACAACGATAGAAAACCACTGGTAAAGTTATTGTTTTGTAAATTCTGAGTTTAGCATTCCTTGAAAGCAGCTTCTTAATATTAATGTTAATATTAAAGAAAAACCATAATTAAATGCTTGAGATGTGTAACAGGTCTATCCATCAAATCTAACCTTGCACGTTGGTTATTTAAATTGGTGTGTGTCTTGACACGTTAATCTCGGACACATAATATTAACTTCCTCCGGATGTTCACAATATTTTGTATTTACTTTCAAAATCGTGCACATGCAAGATAAGTAGGTGTGCATGCTATATCGTGACATGTCAAGCGGTCAAAGAATACTTCCAAAACGAGACAGGAAATTGTTTAATTTCCTGAGTGGAGCGAAGAATGTTTTTTTAAAGTAGGGCCTACTTGGTATCCCTATTAGAATGGCACGACGGCGCCCATGAGAAGTGTGTCTGTGTGGGTGTTGTCATGTATGTTTCTGATGGCAGGTTTCCTGCTAATCTGATGTGTTTAAAGGTAGTAAGCCTTAAGCTGTCATCTTTGGTTCGTGAGAGAAGATTTACTTATCGTGAAATCGATGGCTCTACACGCGCTTCACTGACGCGTTTAATTCTTTTATTCATCCTGATCTGTGTATTAGTGGTAGTTATTTGGCAAAAAAGTTTATGTTAGTTAATTGTTCATTTTTATATTTTATAAATACAGTTTAAGTTTTGGAGGGTACTATCCAGATGGGTGGGTTTATTTAACGCTTGTTTCTTGTTAGTTATTTTCACTATCAATGTTTTACTACCCTTCTGGGATATCTGCATATTTACACTAAGAGGATACATATGAGGGAGATGTAATTTAGAGGTAATATACCTGCATTTTAGTGGAGGAAGACTGGGAAACCTTTTACGTACACCCAGCTAGGATTTTAACACCAATACAATCGGTAAACCAGACAAGATGAGTGTAATGCTTTCACCTGCATACAAACTGGTACGGTTTTACTACATGTAGAATGTATTAATATCCTTAGGTCTTATTTAACTAAGCTTAAGACTTTAATCATATATTTATTTTTTAATGAATACGTTTAACGAAAATTTACAAACGACTTTATCTAAGGTGCAACGAATTACGATTAGAGAAAGTGTAAGGGCATTCATTTAGAGAGAGGGTGAGAAAAACAGTGGAAACTCACACATGAGAAACCCCAGATTGGTTTCCTCAGCTTAGATTAAAGCCCCAACTCTCGTTTCAAGGATTATTAAAGGAAATATGACTCTAACGCCTTAAATCACTCAAATAATTTTTATTTGGTGCCATTAGGCATTGACTAGTGGTAGTTCAATAACGATAGGGTGTGAGTAGTGGTTTAGTGTCAAGATAGGGCTGGAAGATCAAATTTCACTAGCATCAATGGGTTCTGTAAATCATACTTTACATACTTCTTAAGCCCCGTATCCTTATAATCTTTAAATCCGTATGATATTAATTTTGCACATAGATTCCGTATTATTATTTTTATTATTATTCATGTGATATCGTATTAGTGAAAGATAAATTATCCAATTTAATTCATGGAATTTAATAAATTTCAAAAAATTCTACGTAACAATACATATTTTAAAAACTTTACTAAAATATGTCTCGAGCTAAAATAACGATAGACTTAATATTTGTTTCCTATATATTGCTATCCAAAGTAGATAAATTAATATGATTCGTCTAGAAAATGTAAACCGTTTCATTCTATGTTATTGATGCGTTTATTTAAATTCAACCTTTGATGTTCATTTATTTGTCTAATTGTGATTGTTTCTCCATTGGCGGCCTTAAAGACAGTAATTAAAAAGTTTTATGTTGATTCGAGTGTTTTAGACTTTAATATCAGGACTTTCTGGACAAAGAAATACGTTACTGTAGTGTCGATCTCTTTTCAGCGAGTACGAATACGAGATAATTATAGGAGAATTAGCTTAAACAACCATTCACGTTCTTCTACCTCACCCACCCTCTAGATACTAAATACTCTTGTCGCTGCGAAGCCATTGTGACAGAGTGTGGACATGTAGGAGACGCAAATAAAATGCCAGTGGTCTTGCTTTATTTAATATAAAGGATTATTTTAATTTTATAAAATCAACATATTTTTACAGTAAAAATATAGAGTTTAATTTTCTTCCCATGGAAACCTCAACATTCCTCGAATATCTGTCAAGGGTGTACTGAAATTCACCAACCACTTTTTCACTCCATTTAAAATATTTCTAAACTAATGCCGCTATGCTCATAATGGATATTCAGGAAATGTTGATATCAAAATGCGAAGAAAATTAAACTCTCTTTATATTCCAGAAACATTTTAGCTAATTTGTCTAAAATAATTTTTGCCATAAAAAGTGCAAGCACACTGAGCTTTTATCCTGTCCCCTACACTCTCTCATTAAGGGTGCAGTGTGCCTGAGCACTGAGACGTATAACAGATGTCTAGAAGTGTAACTCAATTTAAGAAGAAACTTGTTATTTCAAAACCTTGTTCTCAGCAAAATTAAAGCTAATTGTATTAACATGTCCTTACAGGATTAAACACTAGAGATTTTAAATTTTACAAACTAAAAAAAAATATAAAAAGCTGAAGCTAGATAATATTCAAACACGTTTTTTTACGAAATGTGGCAGTTCTGAGATCACAGTAAATGTTTGGAAACATATATGCGAGGGGCGCTCCGAAACGAATGCCTCCTAATATATTATACTGTCCCATGACGTCAGAGGTGGATTTAGGTGGCATAGTGGTAGAAGTGAACCTTCCCGATAATATCCTGTGTCCATGCTTATATAGACTTCCTAAAACAAACAAAGAAATTATTAATATAACCCATAGCATCAATCTTTGATATAATTAAGCGGGATGATGGTTGTAGATTTTAGGAGTAGAAGGGAATGCGAACTAAACCATTATTTTATCAGCGTTTATATATATTTCTTTAACCCCAATAAATAAATTATTTCTTCTGTTGATGATTTTAATTAAATTGTATACACATATTAACCCAAAAAGTCCTTAAATATCTGTCATGGGCCGCCTGGCACTTGATGATAAGTTTTTATCTTCATTTAATGACAAAATTATAAATAATATTCAAGAGCAGCTGTGATTAATATGTACAAGATAAACATAATTGTGTCTAGCGAAACAATATTTCATTTATTGTAACTAGAAAAAGTTTTTTTTGGTATAAACTCCATCCCACCTTTAAGCAAGGAAAGGGCTAGTTTTACAATTTTATTTATTTGCTACTCCTTGTTTTCAAGTTTATTGAATTATACTGCATATTATTAAAATTAATTAAAAATCAACTTATCGGAACTAATTAAAATGTCAGAGTTAATCAAAAATTTTATTCTTGGAAGAAAGTTTGTTATTCAACAGAGTGCAAAATGACTTCTGTGAAAAAAAGGTTAACATAATTTGAAAATAGCTTAAACAACCTTAAGGACGGGTTTAGTGGTTTAGAATTTTTAGAAATGGTATTTCTGTAAGAAATACTGCAGACTCTGCATTCTGTCCCTCAATTAGGTGGTTCCCTTATCAAATAGGCCACAAGTAAAAAATAATAATTGTGTCCGTCCCGACGGTCCCGTTATCGAAGCGCTTGAAGTGAATTTTGACCACCGCGTGCGGTGGCTCTGTTGGAAACAATGGGGAACTGTCTCAACCTCCTATGTTTTACGGCATTCACCCACCCACCAGACTTGACTGCACAACCCCACCAAACCTGTGGTGTATGCGCAACAATCAAACTGGGCCGTGGTGTCACTCAGGTGTGCAAACCCGGCTGACCAGACTCCTCGAATATCGTCAAGATCGCTAAGGCGTGGGGCTTCATATGATTAACAACACCCCTCCTCAGATATATATCAACTCAAATCCTGTTGGGTTGAGGGATATAAAATCTTGTTGAGGTGAAGACATACAATCTGGCAAGGGTAAGGTTTTATAACTATTCAAAATTTGGAGGACCTTAAATTTACCCTTTATCCTAAACTATTTTTTACGGTGCTTCACGCCTTACTATCCATTCAGACTATCCAAATATTAGCTAATGGGTTTGGGTATGAAATTAAATTTAATATGAAATTAAATTTAATGCTAAGAGTATCTGAATTGGGAAACCATTTAGGGAAGAAAAGCACCCATAGTCAGAGGCATAACTAGGGCTGGTGAGACCAGCCGCCACCGGGGGCACAGGCCCAATGTGGAAGGGCGTAAAAATCACCCTTGAAGTTTGTCTCTAGTTGCCTTTGTAAGGTTGTGAGTTTTGGCAAGTTCTAGAAGCTGAGTGGTAGGAGAAATAGCAAGGTCGTATAAAGGTAGACTTCTAGATAATATGAGGTGTTTGACACATACGAGTATATGTGTGTGTGTGTTATGACACACCGCCACTGTTTCAGCGAGATAAAACGTGAGAGAAACTTCCTGTTCTTCTCGCACCGTGGCACAAAGGCATGGGAGTTTATTCGCCCTTTTTTATCACCTTGCCCTTACTCTGGACGCTCCGAGTACCTCGATCAAGGGAAATGTAATTTATAGAACTCAGTCTGTGGTATCAAAACACCGCCCAGTTACTCTGTTCAATCAATCATTAATCCAGTGCGCTTGTTTGGATCTACCGTCATTTCAGTGTACAATGTTATGCAGAATTTAAAATAAAATACAACAGCATAAAAGAATATGGAAACTAAAAACCGTCTGGTAAGGCGTTTAGAAAGCTGACAAGAGAAGGAAAAAAATTACCACATTTTTATCTGGAAGGGTTAGCGATTGTCTGCACCCAAACAAAGAGGAAAACAAGTTGCTTGAAAAGGAATATGAAAGAAAAACTATCATCCTGTAACCAACACAGCTTAAACATCGTCTACACAATAATAAGGTAGGCTGTTTTAAAAATATTAAATGGTAGCCTAAATAATTTGTCTTGCTTTTATTTTCATCCAGATCATGATGGAGATGTTCAACCTCATTCATCTTAAAAAGGAGCTGGCAACTGCCGGAGCAATGAAACTACTATTTTTTTTAACAAAATCTAGAGGAGATGAATCCATCAATCTACAGGCCAAAAATTTTGTCATGGATTCTTCTTCTTCTTCATGTATATCTCTAGAGATAAGGAGCTGTGATCCAGTAACACCATGCTGATGATGCCATGACTGACGAAGAAAAAGATCCTAACGAATTGAAAGGCAAGAGTAACCAAATTAAACTAAAAGTTATTGTTTATGACGATCCTTCAAAGTCTCTAGGAATTATTGAAATCACGGATAGTGTTTACTTGTTCACAGCCTCTAAAAATTTTGAATTAACCAAATTTAAATTTCTGAACCCAAATGATTGAAGTCATCCTGGTGCCAAATATTTTTTTAAAGGTTCTAAAAAACGGGGAACGTGGGAAAATACAATGGATAATTTAGAGCCTATTTAAGGATGCAATTTTTTTTCCAAAGTTTAATTTTTTAGAGCCCAAAACTCATACAATTTTATGACTTTCACAACAGTTTTCTTGATTGGAAACACTTAAATTTCTCCATCCAAATTCATGAAAATTAATTTCATCACAGAGATTACAGAGATTACTGCATGATGAGGAAATACTTTAGATGTAGTTTGAAGATTGATAAAACTCTGGATGCTGAAATACAAAACATTAAAATGAGACTGAGAAATGGCACACCATTATAAAGGTTGTGGTTAATGTTGTACCCTAAGCAATTTGGTACTTGGGGGAGACAATAGGAGGGAAATCACAGGGGAACCTGAATGCGACATATTCACAACTAAATCGAAGGTAGTTTATTTAATTTTAGCAGTAATTTTTTGATAAATATAGTGGTTATTGTAGTAAGGTGATGTTTTATGGGAGGGGCGGGGGAGGGGCGGCATCAAAGCAGCTCCTTGCCAAGTGTGCAAGGGACCCTAGGTACGCCTATGGTCAGAGTACATATGAAAGGGATTCAAACCCTGGTCCTCCTCGTTAATCATGCGACCTTTGATGCGGGTAACTGAGTATTATTTCATATACTGGTAAACATATATAGGCATTTTTATACTGTGGCTGATAAGTATTTTTAGTGACGTGCTTCCTAATAAAAAAATTTGAAATAATAAATTTTAATTTAATTCTTCCATAACTTAATCTAACTAACCTATATTCACTCAGATCAGAAAAGAGATATTTTGTTGATCTGATTTAGATTTTCCGCATATATATACATATACATATATATATATATCTATATATATATATATAGATATATACATACATTTATGATATGGAGATGTGAAAGATGGATAATTAAGAGGAAAGGGGCCCACATTTTATGTTGAGAAAGTAATAACTTATCAAGGGAAAAACATCTAAGTACATCAGGCTTGGATTCAAAGTGTCATATCATGTCATGTCATGTCATGTCTGTTGTAAAACCAAACTAAATGAGACTGATGACTATGTTTGCATGACCATTGATGCGGAAGAAGTAAGAATGGTTGTGGTCCACTTAAATGTGCTGCTATCAATGGTATCGGAATATGTATTTAGTGATGATCGTGGTACGAGCCGGCCAGCATTCGCCAGAAGGGAGGGTGGAATCAACCCCAGTGTGGGGGTATGGACTTGAAATCCCCATTAAAAGTTAGGTTCATTAGAATCAGAACTGTGCATAGTAAATGTACACCTTATTTACCCTGAAAGGAAGCAGCTTTACCTTAACTAATTACAATATGACTATCTTATTAGTTATACCATGATGGAATAATAGAAGGTAAGGTTGCTACCTTACAGAGTAAACGAAAGGTACGTCCAACCCTTGCTCTTGGATCAAAGTCAGGCACAATAGTTGTTGATTCAAACAGGTAGTATATGCACATTTTATTATTATTTTCTTTACTATATTCATTAATGAGTACGTTTAAAAAAAACCTTTACTGAAGGATTAAAAATAGGGGGGCATAGAAGTTAATACGAGCTTAGGTGCGCATTAGGTGGGAATTTAATATAATATTTTCTTTTGATTTAAAAAGCCCTTGTCAAATGCCACGATTCTCATGAAAAATATTCAATAATAATTGTTTTAGCACTACGTCTTAATACCTGTTCGGGCTATACGTTTGTGTACTAATAACGTTAATGGTTTTGGGAAAGAGAGAAAGGTTATGGTTTTAGAAAGTGTACTCGAATTTGCGCAGAAGGGGAATGTAAACAATTTTTTTTAACTTCAGAATACCCAACCCATATTCGTCATCGGCATTCTATTCTACTGCGAGACTAGTGCCATAGACCATGCGACACCAAATAGGGTAAAAACAATTGGGTTAACTATATGTAAAGAATTAAACTAAACGTACCTACGGTCTAATTTTAATTTACTAGAAGATATAAAATTTATTAGATCTACTTTCACGAATTAACACAACAAATAATGTGATGTGAAGTGGTTACTTTTGTTGGACCTACAATTAATTATAGAATAAGAATTAATAAAACGGTAAAATATTATCAATGCTGACCGCAAAACCAAATTCTTTTTTGTACATTTTAAAGCTAGTCCTTATGTAAACTGGACTATATTGTAGCAACCAAAGTGTTTTTCTCTGAAAAACGTAGAAATATGGACCTTACCGCGAGCGTTCCCTTTAATCCCACCTTAATACTGCCTCACATCACCTGATTATGGAGTTACTTACTTGCTCTCTCTCGTCCACAGGCTACGGATCACGTTGATGAGCCCTGTCGGCCTCTCTGGTCCATCAGGCTCTTCGTGGCAAGTCGTGCGTTTTGTGTGTCTTTGTATAGACAAGAGGAGGCTGACTCCCATTTGGTAGATACGTGTGTACGCCACTGAAAGCGGGTGTAGCTTTCATTTTTTTTAAAAAAGAACATCAATGGCAACACATACACAGAGTAAGTCACCTTTTACGCCCCCCCTTTTTTTAATGAATGCGAGCGACTTCCTAGTGTAAGGTGTTTCAAAAAGTCAGTTTCAACGTCTCGAAAGCGCATTTAAGATCAATCTGCTCATCATATGGGCTGAAAAACAGTTTAACTGACTAGTTTTAAACCCGAAACAGTGGCCATGAAGACTATATAAAGCTCATTTGGGTTGGTTAGTCTGTGACGGGAAAGTTCACTTTCAACTTCTGACCGGGTGTACTGAGATTTTTCATCCCCCTTAATCGTTCTCCAATCTCTTTTCACGCAAATAAAGAAACATTTATTTTAAGTTATACTTTCTTTATCCCTACACCACTATCGTGATATGACCGACTCTGGTTTACGCAAGGTCAAACACCTCACTCTCGCGGTAGATAGGACAGTCGGTGATGGTGAGACCAAGAGTTTGAATCTCTGTCAGGTGTACCGAGGGTAATTATTTTCAAATGGTTTTATACTACCCTACCACGCAACAATGGCTACACACCATGTAGAGTCTACCTTAATCATTCCTGTCCTATTAGTGTAAATTTTTGGATAGCCAACCTTTAATTGGTGCAGATGGTGGTGAGACACGGTTAAAAAATAATAACTTCATAATCCCTGCCCTATCAACGTAATTAAAATATTACGTATAGCTCAGGAAATAGTATTTAATGAAATAAAGAGGCTTTAAAAAATATTAGCTTTTGTTCTTTAACTGACAGAGCGTAGAATTCGGTATTTCATCTCTTTGTATGTTCTACGATAAATATCAAAGACAATTAATAATAATAATAAGGAAATAACTTAAGCAATGTTTATTCTTTATGAATATAACTTACTACTGAATAAAGTATTTATTTGTTTTCTGTCTAAATTGATCACCAAGGAAAAAAATTAACTTCAGATACAAGGAGAAACTATATGAGATAATTCCACTTTAAATCCAAAGAAAGTCTTAAAGCTGTAGTAAAGGTAATAACATGACATTCTTAACATGATGAACTTATAATTTTAACCTTATTCATAATATAAAGAGAAAGTATTGTGAAAGATAAAATTTCTGACCGCTAGATTAGTATGAACTTTGCGTTTGATGTGACTCGGAACCCAAGAGAATGGATTTGATAATGTTCGTCTCTCAATCTGTCCGTCCATTTGTCTGTCTGGCCCTGGACCTATATATAAAACGGTTAAGTGCATTTTGGTCAAAATATATGTTTATATATCATAGTGTTTTACCTCAGAATGGCTATTTTTATTTGGCCCTAGACATTTAATTAAGGTTAGTTTGCTGATGAGTGATTTTTTTAAATTCCGATATATTTTTGAAAATGGCTCTAAATATTTTGTTTAAAATGGTTATCTAGTAAGTGCTTGCTTGACCTTACTTTGACTGTAATCTTTTTAGGAAGAAAAATTTGCTTTTGTAACATAATAACGTAATGATGAAATATTTTTTTGAATGGGGCATTTTTAGAAAATAGCTATAAAAAGGTGTGTAAAATATATTTCTGGGGTTAGTTTGATATTATTATTATTATTATTATTACATATTTAGTGATCATGGACTCTGGATATCAGGCACTGCCTTGACGAGTTGCCTCCATCTTGGTCGGTCTCGTGGCTCTCCCCTTCAATCTCTGACCACCCCCAGCCAGGTTAGGTATTTTTCCAGCTCATTTCACCACCGCAGTATAGGTTTCTCAAGGGGTTGAGTTTTTAGTTTTATATGACAAATTAAAATAAATACTGGGTTTTAGAGTAAGAATACATCCAAGCATAGTTACATTAATTTGTTTTTAATTTTTAAATATTTAAAAATATATGTATGATCCAGTGATCCTATATAAAAAAGTATTTTACAATAACAATATTTACGTTATTTGTTTTTCTTAGAAATAATAATAATAGTTTACAGATGAGTTTTTATTTTACTTTCTCACACTAATATAAGCTCTTGTTATTGTGAAAAAAAAATCGAGATTTTGAAGAATATTTTTATTTTATGTCACCTCAAACCCAAAAAAGGGGATTTTTTTTGTCTCCATGTATGTCTGTCTGTCTACCTATCCCTGGACACAGATGCAAAACGGTTTGATAGATTTTGTTCAAATTTGATAATTATATTTTATATGGCTATACCTCAGTATTTTTTTAATTTATTTTGACCCTTGTCCTCAAATTAAGAGTAGTTTAATAGCGTGTAATTGTTTTGAATTCAATTTTTTTTGGAAATGGATTTAATGATATTGATAAAAATTAAGATTTGTTTGACACGACCAATAGCATTGTATCATTAACCTTTTGGTGAATATTTATTGAAGGGTCGTTTATTGATAGAAAATTCATTTAAAAATAGTTTTTTGATGACTTTTTTTATATGAACTAAAAAATTTCTTTAACAAGATCCTTCATAATGGTTATCTGTTAAGTTGTTTGTATTATAAATATTTAAGTAGATTTGTTTTTCTAAAAACATAATTAAATATTAGGGACTGATTTTTCTAAAACTTAACTTTGTTTTAGTTGAAAATAGCTCCAATGATTTCTTTCAAAATTTGTATCGGATGACTATTTAATATAATCAATAATGATATATCATTATTTATCCAAAAAAGATTAATTTAAGGGTGATTAATTACAAATAAATATAGAAAATTTTAATTTGTTTCAAATTGACCTTGAAGATTGAAATCAAAATGGGAATTTAATGAATAAACTATTTCCACCTCTTAAGAAATCTAGATTTACACCCTAAACAGTGAATTTAGTAACAATTGGTGAAATTGGATTTAATTTGTTTGTGGCATATGAAATAGAAGGCGTAACAGAAAAAAACCTATTAGTGAATTTCTTCAGTGAATTATTTTATATATTTTTGTGAGCTCCTTTAGTAGTTCTATTCAGAACGATTTCGATTCAAATTGAAATGGTACCTAACTATTTACAGTATTCATTTAAGGCTTCATAGAATTCCCGATATTCACAATTCTGACGTTAACGTTGTTCGTCACGTTTAAAGTGCTCTCTTTAAGTTATATGTATGTTATCACCCGAGCATACAATTTTTAAGTTAATTTTAATAATTCATGTCTTAAAAAAATTGAACTACCCAAATAGAGTAGTTATTGTTTGTATATAAGTAAAAGTTAATTCAAAGAGGATTCAAACCAGGAACAGATAATCATTAAATAATTAACTAAACTTGAAACAAATTATATATCAATATTATGAAATGTTAATTTTTAAAATTATTTATATAAAGGTCTGAACCATACTATCCAACGTATTTTATTAAGCATTTCTCAATTTAATCAATAACGTTAAATTCTAATTATTTTGATTTTATATAAAATTTTAAACTATTTTGACCACCTTACTCTCCATATCCGTATTAAATATATTATTGTAGTAGGGATAATAAAGGTAACATTTTAAGGGAATTTACTACCTTAATTCGCGTGGAGATAGGGTGGGGAACCATACGTCTGGCTCAAGTTGTATTACCTTCTTAAATTCTGTGCTATACGATGAGAGAAAAGGGCTGCTAAGTTAGTTAAAATCGACTGAGAAGCACTAATACATATAAACAATAATGGGGATAAGTGGAAAATCATGATTTACTAGAGAAATTGAATACTATGAAGTATATGATGATACATTTGACTAAAATTATATTTTGTCAAATTCCCGTCAAATATTATATGTGTGCGATTATGTACTAAATTAAATAATTTCACTCTCCAGACACCGAAGTTAAATTACCACATGTTGCAATGGTGTTATACACACCCCTGTGGCCCCTAGACTATTGATGTTACTAAATAAACTGTTAGCATTGGATTAATATTTTATTTTATTTTCTGACAAATGAATTTGATTATTTTATTGAATGGTTGGTTTCGGATTATTTAAAAAATTGTTCATTTATTTATGACGCATAATCTATAATGATTAGGGTGCCAAACGAAGCCACGCTACGGATTTTTAGAGCTCATGAAAAATTCATCAACCCCAGGTGGGTTTGAACCAACTAAAATCGGGTCTTGAGGCAAGCATTTTATTAAAAACCATCGACATTGACGAAATCAGCTAAACAACATCTAACCATAGCTAGTGGATATTAAATAAAATTTCAATAGGGAGAATTTTTTTGAGAATTATAAAAAGTTACTAAGCAATTTTTTTTATAATTTTACATCAAGTAATTGACTACTCAACTCTAACACTAGATTATAATAATAACACTATAAATACAATAATAGTACTGTTAATAATAATGTAAAATATCAATGCTGACCAATTAATTTTCTTAAATTCCTTTCCTGTCAAAATTCTAGTATACTTCAAAGTAGTGACAAGGGAGACTACTACAGGTTTTTTTAATCTTGATGTGCAATGCAATTAATTGTTAAACTCATCGTCACTGCCTAGCAGCATTGTTATACAGAAATAAGGAGTATAGTGGCATCTATATACCTATTATTATTTTAGTTATTTTAAGTTTTAAGTTTTACATACTGATTATATAATGGATTAATGTATCGTTAATTAATTCACAATGTGTTTATAGGACACTTGCATCACCACAGAGAGGCAATAGAAAAACAATAATGGTATCACATTTATAAAATTCAACTTCAGTTCGCCCGGACATTTAACCTCTACCTCCCCAACACGGACAATTTAGTATGTCAAAGTCCAGCGTAAGTTCAAATGTTTTGTGATTTTTGTGAAATTTGGCAGCTTTACACCGTAGTTTTTTAAAATCCTCAATGACTTTTTTATGATATCGGGAAGCCTAGTTTAAATAGCATCCATACAATCACCCAATAACTTAAATTTTAATATTAAGTTTGGTACTACAATATAAAAAATTTGTAAGCCTTGATATGATACTTGAATCGAATACTTTTATATGAAAAATAAAATAGAACATTTTTATAAAAACCCAAGAAATTAATGTAGAAAGAAATTGCCTTTTTATAAAATTATAGCTTCCCATTTGAATAATTTCGAAATTCGAAATTTTAAGAACCATATAGGTTCATAAGATTTATTTCTTCTTATAAATTATGAAGATTAGTTGTGTATAATTCAAATAACTATTTTATAAAGGAATAGTTTTAAGTTTTAAATATAGGGCCTATATATTACGATGCTATTCTTTCAGATGGGAAAATCTTCTGGAATGATCTAGCCCCACTGTTCAAGTATGTTGACTATAATGAATGGCCTTTCAGTCTTAGTGTAGGCAATACAAATAAGTTCTTTATATTCTGTATAAGTGTAAGAATTTTTAAAAATATTGTATTCAAAAAAATATGTTGAGATATGTTTAGACCTTAAATAACTTAGAAGGAAACTCTACAAATCGGATAACGTTTTATCATTATATACATATATATATATGTATATGAGAAGGTGGTATTATGGAACCCCATTTTCATTATAGTGAATTGTAAACAAGGTATCATAACTACGCCCACATTTTTTGTGCTAAAAGTACCAGTAATTATTAAACAAAATGTTCCTAATTGGATTTTTCGATAGCATAACTATAAGTATGGTTTTTGAAGGCTTTTGTCAAAAAAGTCAAAAAGTAGTTTTTGGGAAGCCGGGTGGTAATATGGAACTCCACTGTGTGTTTTCAAAAAAATGCTTTAATGTATCCAAAAACAAACATAAAAGTACAAAAAAAGTTAATCAATTACAAAATCATTTACTCCCATGTGGTTTATAAAAAAAGTTTATTAATAAAAAAACATAAATGAAAAGCGAAGAAGCTAACTATTTACAAACATCAAATATGTAATGCTCCTTTTCAACATCAGCGCAATCTTTGTGTGCCCACATAGCGCACATTAGGCATTGCACCCACAACTCCCCATGAGCATCATCTGTGAACAACCCATCACAAAACAGACAAGCAGTGTCATCTTTAAAAGGGGGTGTCTCCTCGTCGGACAAGTCGGAAGCAGAGTCAACAGACGAGAGTATGTCCATCGAGTCTTTATCACTTGAACTGCTGCTGATGCGTTGTCGCTTTTCCTTGGGTGTTTTGCCTCTTGTTCGCAAAGGAGTTTTTTGGCACCTCATAAAATTTTGCCGCTTTCTTCAGCCCCATTTTTTTGTCCCTTACCATACTCACTGCCTCTGCCATTTTTTCCTGGCTTCATGTTTGTCTCTTGGTGTTTATATTTGGCCTGTTCAGCTGGGCTTTAGGCATCTGAAAATTTAAAAAAATCAGTTTGTAAGAACACTTTTATCTATCTAGAACAGTTTTTTTAACCAAAATAACTTCAGAATTTAGCTAGATATACTTATATATAATGTTAGTTATCTATTTATAATTTTTTCATTCATATACCACGTACTTTTATAAAAATTATTTCATGTACTTTTATAAAAATTATTTCATGGTTTGAATGTGTGGGTAATACGTAACCCCAGAGGAGTTGGGTTCCATATTAAAAGCACCAATGGGGTCCGTATTTCACGGATTGCCATCTTGGATTAACTTAATTTCTGTCGACACCCCACTTTAAAAACGTGAACATCAGACAGATTAGCATGTACCCATAGGCCTCTAGAACGGGACACATGCACCAGTGAACCTACATCTACATGATCTATATTTTTAAAATAATTAAATTCACTTACCATTCAAAAGTTTGGAATTGCGAAAAATACAAACGTCCTGTTTCACTGAGTGTAAGCGCATAACTGAATTGGGAGGCGTCCTCCCCTTGCTTTGGATGGCTGCCTAGTGCAGTTCAGCCACAATCCGTTGGAGTTCACCTCTATTATCAGTCTGAAATTGAGGGGTTCCATAATACCACCTTATCCTCTCTCTCTCATTTGACCATGAAATACTTTGAAATTCAGGTTCAGACCCCTTATGTGTAGACTATTGACCGAGATGGCGACACAGAGCGTTTCCCAGTGTACACAGTAGGAGGTTGTATACACTTCGTACCCACATTGAGATAATGCGATGATCGTTTTTAGGATGTGGTGGAGCTGAGGTGAGTCTTAACCTAGCATAAACCTAATTAACCATACCCTGGTGGCCATCGGGATTATTCCCCTAAAGGGAAAGGACCCTAAGTACCAGCCGGGAATCAAACCCAGGACCCCTAGGCTCGCAGCCAGGTGCACTGACCACTACACCACTGAGCCGCTTAGCATTATATAAAATAAAAAAACATCAGTGACGTTATTTAATATCAAGACATCTCGCTATCAAATGATTTTCATGCGATGACTAATCATCAACATTTAAGATTATTATGATGTCACCCGCCTCGGTGTCGTAGTTGGCTAACGCGTTAGTCGTATTGAGCTCGACTGCTGAGGACGGGGAAATCGAGGTTCGAATATTGGTCGGGTGAACTGGGGTAGTTTTCTCTAAATGGTTTTCCAATCTCCCTCCACGCAAATGCGGGTCCACTACCTCTAATTCAACCTTCCCATTTTCTAATCCAGTAGCGTAATTAGTACTTGAAGAGTATAACCCGAACGGGTAGTAAGACGTTGTGCTAAGTAATAATAAATCTTATGATGTCGTTAAAGGCCTCATTGTATCAAATATACTAGACTTTTGGTGACAGGTATGTCAAGGTTGAAATCTAGGTTGGGTTTACTAAGGATAGCTAATTTTCCTTCCCAAGCTTTACTTTGATGTGGTGTCTTTTCATAAAAACAATTAATTACCCCTTAGATTAAACAATCTGTAAAATTAGTGCTTAAAAAAATAGTAGCATGTTAGTCTCATCTAACATAAGGGTTAATAATAATATTTTAAGAAACAAGGGTGAGTAAACTATATTAGAAAAAATGCATTTGCATTTACGTAGAGAAAATGGGAAAAAATAAGATGGGGATTTAATGTTGTTAAATCACCCCCAAGTTTACCTGACCAGGACTTGATCAAAAATGGGATCTAGTTAAAAAATTAAGTACTAGTCCAACACCTTAGACATCTCAGTCACTGGTACGCGTCTGACACTCTTCAAACAAACGTACTTGCCTCAACCATGGACTCAATTGTTGGATCATTGTATTTCAAACGTTTTCTCCAAAAATTGGATTTATTTATTTGAGGTATTTATTGAACACTTTATGAAACTACTGATTAAATCAGCACACGTCTTTTAAACTAAAGTAAATCTAGAACAGACACAACATCCAGTCCCCAGCCGTTGATTCATTACTGTGAAAGAGAAAACCCACAGTTCACCAATGACAGATTCTTTGGCCATGCCAGTAATTGAAGCTGGGACACCTAACTAAGTAGACAGACAGATATTGACTTAACTATAGTATCAGACGTCTCTAAGATAATTTAGTTTGAGCCTCGATAGGGTCGAAACATTACCTTCATTTGTAATTAAGGAAAACTAGATAAGACCATCGTGCACACCAATTACCCTTTTTCTCCTCATCCATCTATTCGTTTAGAACGTCAGCATTGATCAATAGCTTATCTATACTAATATTATAAAGAGGAAAGTTTTTTTTGTTTGTAATGAATAAACTCAAAAACTACTCGACCGATTAAAAAAATTCTTTCACCAATATAAAGCTACATTATCAGCGAGTAACATAGGTTATATTTTATTTTGAAGATTTAATTATTTTTTAAAGATTTAATTTATTCCTCATAAAAATGTCGATAGTCACTCATATTTTATGGTAGAGTCTATGATGATTCTTCAATATGTGTGTTGAAAATAATAATGCGGGAGGGGGGGAGGGGTAGGGGCAAGGGTCTAGTGGTTTTTAATTAACCGTCATCAAGTGGGTTGATTTTACTTTTTGTAAAGCAGTGTGTGACTGTGTTTATTGGCACTCGTAATATTATTAACATCAACTAACATCTTCGGTGGCTGCATGGACTTTGACGTCACTCACGCAGTAGACTAGACTGCGGATTATGGGGGAGATCAGGGTTCGAATCTCTGTCAGGTGTACTGGGGGAGTTTCTAAATAATTTTATACTGTTCATACACGAAAATGCGGATTCGTTTACTTCAAATTCAACATTACTCATTCTTAAGCAATTAGGGTAATAAAAAGGGCCTTTATAGGCATATAACTCAAACGGGTAGTCATACGTGGTAATATAAAAATATCAACTATATACTTGCATCAGTGAGTATGATGGCTAAGGGGTCAGTCTCGTCTTTCTTTTTCCAGTGACCGGGAGGTCAAAGCTCGATTTACGGATGAGTATATGAGGGAGATATTAATCCTAAATGGCCTCTTCTTAAGCAAATTCGAGTGTATTTCCTCCATAATTACGTATTTTAATCCTTACTTCATTAATCCATCAATGCTGATAGCTCGGATGGCTAGTAAGAGGCCGAGAAAACAAAACTCTAAACATTTACAAGGATATGGCTCTGACCTTTACATATACTCAAATTTTTCTACAAGTAAATATATCTACCAGGGAGAGAATTATATTTTAACATATTTATACTTCAAGGCATATGAGCTGCATCTATACATTTTGATAGATACTATCACACCATTAGAATGAAATATCTAAGAAATATATGTGGAAAAACTCAAGTCAGTAATGAACGGGTGCTGAAGAAGTGCAGTTTGAAATGTAATCCATTAGGTCAATTAGCTAGAAGCGTCCTACGTTGGTTTGATCATGTTGATAGGATGAGTGTGGTCGACTGACGAAGCAAATATATGAAGGTAGTTTGTGTGGATTAAAAGGAAGAGGTAACCCATGTAAGACGTGATTATATCTGGTAAACGAATTGGTGAAAAAGAGAAACAGTAAGAGTTTTAAGAATAAAGGTGCATATATGACCCAGTTTATAGATGTGGTTGAAGCGAAGGAAGTATGCAAGGATAGGGAAAATTGGATAAAGTAAGTGGGGATGAATTAAACACGGAGTTGTTTTTTGAACTATATCCCCAGTTTCTTGCCTAATCCGTAAAAAAATGGCGTGATTAGGTGTATGTTTGTTAGTATTTTAACAAAAAAATGTTATAAGTGCTGTCAGCAAAAATATATATTTGTATAGTTTAAATAGTGCCCCTAACATCTATTTGTAAGATAATCAAGGTATTGTTAGTAGAATAAAGGTTAAAAACTATCAGACTTTCGACTAATGGGTTAGTCAAAACTTAGACTTATAGAAAATGCCCCTGATAGGCTATTCTGTATATTTAAAACAAAAAACAAGGGTTGTAAGTTGATGGGCACGATGAATCACCATAAATCATGAGTTACGTGGATTTCACTATATATTGGAATCTGGTTGTACTTTGTTTAGGGGATTGAGTGTTTATGATCTTAATATCATGTAGTATAACTTATATGAAAATGTACCCTTAAACATCTACCAGAAAATATGCACATAATTCAATTTATAATTATTCATAGATACAAAGGTGTGGTAATTTACTATAAGTGACGCCATATGCGTTTCTAGTAAACCGACGCACAGTTTACATTGTCAGTGCCATATTATTTGTTTCTATCTTGAACGCAAGATCTTAATCTAAAAGTTTCATTTTAATAAGCAGAACATGTTTAGCTTTAATCCTTCGAAACGACCATATAATGTACAAAAAATACGTCGTTTTTGGGCATAGTTTGACTTAAATGGTTTTTAAACTTGCGCAGAAATATTTAAAACATACCAACTGTATAATTCGATGAATTATTGAATACAATTTGAATTAACGTAAGATTACTTTTATTTTTGTAATCAATAGCCTACATCTAAATACATGTTTATATCCTCTTCAGCATTAAAATTAGTTTAAAATAAGTATTAGGGGTGTTTGAGTATTCGAAAATCGGAGTTAGTGTCTAGTTCAATATCTGCTATAATCACGCGACACTAAGATTATAAAAAAAAATAAAAAAAATTTGAGTACTCAGGTTTTTGGACTTTTTCTGAAAATTTCCGAGTTTAGTTAATTAGATATCAAATAATATAGAATGGAAACCCTCAATATTTACTTTTGTATAAGTTAAAAAATAATAGTTATATACATATATTAAATTTAATTAAAAATCTGAATGTGTGATGATTTTTTTCACAAAGAAATTCCATTAAAAAAAATAAGTATGTACTCATGGATTATTACAAATATTTTAATTTTTTTTAGCACTGCGTCTTACTTACACAGTTGGGTTATACGCTTAAGTACTAACTACGCTAATGGACTAGGAATTGGGAAGCTTGAATATAGAGAAAGTGTGAACCCGCATTTGCGTAGAAGGAGAATAGATAACTATTCAGCAAACCTCCCTTCCAGTTCACCCGACCGAGATTCGAACCTCGATCACCCCATCCACAGCAGTCTAGCTTAACACAATACTAGCGCGTAAGCTAACTACGCCACAAAGTCAGGTAAATACAAATGTTCTATTTGAATATGTTTTGTACAAACTATTGCTGTTTATTACTCAAACTTGAATGAAAAATAACTCTTCCACAAACCTAATAAAAATATATGTCCTTTACTTTCCATCCCTAATTATGTGGATGTAAAACACATTTTTAAAGGTTATATTAATTAAAACAATATCAGATCGAAAATAGTACGCCATTACACCCTATACCTGTTTTGTTTCTGGCGGCACGGTCAAAATGTAAAACATGAAGTTTCGCTACAAACATCCGACCGTACCAACTAGACACCACATACACGAGAGCCATCTAACGGACGGACAGACGGACACATTCATAATGACTTCGTAGCTCTGTCTCTCTCGCTCTTATTTTTTATTTCTGTTCCGACCTCTTTCTCTTTCTTCCTCTGAAATCTCTCTCTACCCGTATCATTTGAACTCTTTTCAATCCCAAACTTTTCGTTTCACTCCCACACACGTATGACTGTCCAATTTTCGTAGGAAGACCCCTATCTGACTGCTAGAAATGTAATAGGATCTTATTTCACGCATTCATACTTCAAATCACGGTATTTACAAAGCTCTTACTTAAATTATGTGTGAAGATTGACCCTAGGCACGGGAAAACTCCTGGATGGCTTAATAGTTAGACCATTTGCGTACTAAGACAAAGGCCTCGGGATCTATTCCTATGTTTAGGTGTCATTCTTAAGTTTAAAGAATATTATATTTGATGTGACTACAGCCGTAATTCATAACTATATTAGCTAGGGTATTTAAGTAATAATGGTATTTTCATATGCCACTATTGATAGATATTATTTATACGTATAAGCCTATGTGCTATTAATTTCGGCTGCCAAAAACTGGTTTACATTTTTAATAAGACCCTTTATATTAATATAGGACTGTATCTACATACATATATCTAGCACGTTATAAAGAGAGAGGGAAATCCTCGAAGGCTCTCGCTGATGGAGTTTTGATGGAAGTTACGGTGAAACAGCTAGCTGGCAGCATTAAAAGATTATTCCGCCCACCGTATCCGAAATATATGAAAGAGAGAGATAGAACATTGCAATACCCATAGAAAAGAGACGTTGACCCCTTCTCTGCCTATTGGGATGAGTATTTTTGTGTATGTGTGTTTGTGAGTGAGGGGAAAATGGGAGAACGTCAAGGGGTAGAGGGGGTTAAATCCATCAAATAGATCAGTTTCATGCTTGAGCCTTTTTCCATATTACATTTTGTAGCTTTTAGATCTGTGTGTGTGTGGCTATGTTTTAATATTGTAGACTGGTTTGTATGAGCTCCATGATTTTTAAAATAAATTGAAGGGACGGAGCAGATTTGTTAACGTGAAATATAGAACTATGTATTTTAATGTAATTGCTTTATCAGATGTGGCCTAGAATAATGTTAAAATCAAAATTAAATAGATTTAATTATTATTGTCTGTTAATTTATGTTTTATGATGGTCACGCGGACTAAACGTCAAGCTCGTATAGTCTAGGTTGCAGATTATGAGGATGTCAGGATTAAAGATCCCATTTGGGCCTACCAAAGGTGTTTTTTCCTGAAAATTTATAAAACACCTGTTTAAGTAAACGAAGGGATATTTTCTCTAATTTACACTCTCCCTTCCCTTCCTTTCCCCACGCCCCCCCCCCCGGATGGATAGTAAGACGCATTTCAAAAACTGAAAATCTCGATACGGAATTTAAAAAAAGTGGAGGAACCGGCTGATGTTCAAAAGCAGATTGAGTAAACCTACGGTAAACGAAATAATTTTTCTTGGAATAAGATTAATTATTAATAGCTCTCCAAAGTTTTTTAAACCCTAACTCTACGATAAAAATAAATCTATAGGATAAAATAATAATCATTTTAAGTTCATAAAAATTATTTGTTAGTCCCTAATTGGTACAGAGTCATTAATGTTATATCTTGGAATATAATGATTACACAGTCCTCCAATGAAAACATTGGTTTGAAAACTAATCACTGATTCTTATTGATTTTTGGGCGCTGATTTCAGTAAAAATGGTTAAAAAATTCCATCACGTACTATATTTGCATAAATTAAAATGTTCTATTTCAATATTCACCAATTGACTTTATTAAGTTATTAAGAAAAAATTATCATTATATTTCTTAAACCATCTTATTTTTATCCTTCATTTGATCAAGGCGTATTCTTAGAGTAAAAAGGGTTCTAAGTGAAGGGTTGAGTGGTTATTTGGTGACAATAAATTTTAGTGCCCCAAACTATCAAGAGAATTCCATAAACATATTTGTTTACTTAGTTTGTAAGACATTGAGATAAAATGATGACGCTCTTCATTTTTTGTTTCCCCTCTTCAAATTCAGACAAGGAGGTAAATTGATGTTTCATTTTATTTTATTTTTCCTTCTTCACATTATTTCATTTCATTTCATTTCTTTGGATGTCTTCTCAGTTTCAATTTTATCTTTGAGAGACCAGGTCATGTCAAATCCAGTTTAAATTTTTCGGACATTCACTTTTTTCTATAGTGGGTTTTAGTTTTGGTTTTAATATTATTTTAAGTGTACTTAATTGCAGCAAGGGGTTGTATTAATTTGCCTGGCAGTTTTCGTTATTTTTATGGAGACTTTGTAGTGAAGAAATGGCCAAAAAACATTACTATGCGTATTTATATTTGAAAATTGGTGACCAGGATAAGTCGTGGGTCCCACATAAAGTGTGTTCTATTTGTGTAGAAAAACTCAGATAGGGGTCGAAAGGCAAGAAAAAATCTTTCCGTTTTGGGGTACCATTAATCTGTATGGAACCCTGAAATCACAGTGATGGCTGCTACTTTGTACGTGTAACGTGCAGGGGTTCAATATAAAAAATAAGAAATAAATGTTATATCCGAACCTCTCTTCGTGCTTATACCTCCATAAAAACTACAGGAATTTCCCAATTACGTTGATAATGAATAACAGGAGTCGGATGAGGTCTTTAAAGATGTTTCAGGCAGTAGCAAGCCCAAACTTTTTTCCCAGATTGAGTTCAACGATTGAGTCGGAGACTTGGGCCTTCTTAAAGATTCTTCAAAACTGTTAGGCTTTAGGCTAAAGGAACATAACTTATTGGCTCTTAGTACTTCTTTCTCATGGTTCAGAAATAGATAACAGTATTCTATTCCATAAATTTTTTAGATGGTGACTTGGTTTACTGTAGATATGTTCCTCGACTGATGATGAAGGTTGACATACAATCTGATATGAACAATTGGAGGCTCTTTATTGACTCGTCAAAAAGAAGCCTCAAAGCAGTGCTTCTCCAAAATGGCAATATATTTGCTATAGTAACATTATGACAGTTTGTGTACCTGAAATAATGCTACGAGAATATAGCCCTAATTCTCACCAAAGGGAAATACAAGGATCACGGGTGTACGATATGTGGCGGATTTAAAATACTTTCTATGATTCTTGGACAGCAGGGAGGATACACTAACTACCCCTGTTTCTTATGTAAATCGGATAGCCGGGGGAAGAGGCAACGCTGGATCAAAAAGGTGTGGCCATGTAGAGATGCTTTAGAGCCTGGAATCTAAAATGTAGTACGGGAGTCTTTGGTTGATCCAAGAAAAGTCCTCCTTTCTCTCCTCCATATCAAGCTTGGTTTGATGAAGCAATTTGTAGAGTCTCTGTCAAAATAAGGGGATTGTTTTAAATACTTTGGGGCAAATTCTTGAGCCTGTCGCAAGTAAAACTGAAAGAAAATATTTTTGTCGATCCAGATATTTGGAAACTTCTAAAAGACGAAGTCTTTGAAAAAATTTTTTTTGTAAATGAGACCTGGAAAGCTTTCAAAGAAGTTACAGTAACATTTATTGCGAACAAGAAAGAATCCCAACTTCAAGTGTATTGTGGCAAACATGCTCATGAAATTCAAGGACTTGGGTTGTTCGATGAGCTCAAAGATGCACTTCCTGAATTCCCATTTGGACTACCAGCCCAAAAATCTTGGTACTGTGAGTGAGGAGCAAAGGGGAAGGTTCTATAAAGACATCAATGAGATGGAACGCAGATACCAGGGTAGATAGTACGTAAACATAATGGCGGACTACTGTTGGATGCTGTACAGAGAAGAGACGAAAGTTGTATACAATAGAATTTGAGGGGAAAAGAAAAAGACAAAAAAAGCACTTATAAATCCCAATAAGTGTTGATAATGGTTTTCCATCAATAATTTTGTAAATAAAACTAATATTTGATTTTTTTTTTAAATTAATACGTTTTAACCAGTATACGTGTTGATAGGCTTTTCCCAAAATTGTTATATCCACTTTGTGAAAAATCCTTGCGTGCTATAGAAACATTGAGGCTATATTTGAAATCAGAACACTAAAAATCATAATAATCACTCATTACATTATAGACAATTTTAAATAACCCACATTTTGAAGTCCTGTGTTATAAGTAACATGACATATATAAAATGTTTTTTTTCTTGTTCATAAGGTACCCATTTTTTTTCAGAAATATTACTTGAATGGATGACTGAACACATTTAAATTATGGTTTTCTATACCTCTGTAAGAAAAAACAACGCACAATATGTAATTTTATTATATATTGATAATAACATAATTTTTAAAGTCTGTTCACGGTAGGAATGGTTTTCTGAAAGGTCTTTTTCCCTACCAGAAATCTGTTATAAAGTAGGATATTGGTAAGAAAAAGGACCTTTCAGAGAGTAATTCCTACCGTGAATGGAGTATATTTATAATCGTCTACTATTTACCTATTAAGAATAAATATTTTATTACTACAGTTGTCTAGTTACCAATATGTACGCGTACGCAAAAATAAACTTTTTAAAAATGATTCAAAGATTGGGCACTCCCTCTCAGAATGGTCAATTTTTAATTTCTTTTTTCTTAACACAATGTCTTACTACCCGTTCGGATTGTGTGATTATGTGCTAATCACGGCAATGTTTTTAAGAATTAGAAATGTTCATAAAAAACATATTTAACTCTAGTAAGGAACAATATATACTCAGAATTGATAAAAATAGAATCAATAAAAAGAGCAAAGTAAGCTGAGAAATTAAGTTGG